>JADBJO010024984.1:0-15000 GCA_016801955.1 Conus betulinus
CCCCCCCCCCCCCCCCCCCCCCACCCACCCCCCCCCCCCCCCCCCACTGACAACACATTGCTGTGTCGCGGAGCCAGCAGTTGGCGAGTGTCTGCCTCCAGGGGGGCTGCATTCACGTCCGTGGCAGTGACAGTGACCCTGTGAGCCTGACGATACCCCATCATTTTGACTGGAACTTCAGGCCGCAGGAGAGAGCACGGACACAAAGAGAATTTGCGGCTGATATCACCATGCAAGCAAGGGCATCAAAGGCCACAAGAAATCGAGACTGTGTTTTTAAGATGATCAATGAGGAAAAGCATAATAATGATAATATTTGAGTTGCATTCTATCATATACTACATGACAGGGCTGTTACTTACGCTTCTTTTAATGTGTATCCCGGCATCCACCAGGCCCGAGAGGATACAGACACCTGGCGGTGCTGGTCAGGAAATTTGAGCAACTATGATCAGAGACGAATCCATTAAGTTCCGGCCCGAAAACTCAGCCGGTGTGATTATGTCTTGGTCATTTGAGTCCGTAGCACACACAACACTCGGTAGGAACGACCGAGGGGCTGAAAAGTTTCACACATTGAATATCTCTGACGGGATCCAATCGAACCAATAAATCACATCCACAACCCCATCTTCAGCCCCCAAAAAATTTGCGACACTAGATTGTAAAATATCAAATGATCGAAAAACCTTTTACAAACCAGGAAAATCTCGCTTCCCTATTTGGCGAAGAAAAACGCCACGGTTCCTTGCTGACACATTGGTGAGATTCAAAACAACCGCGCTTGTTTACAATATCCGCTTCTTGCGTTTACATATCAGCTTGTTTACAATTATCAGCCTGTTGCCCTGTTTACAATATGACAATTATGTCAGTAGAAAAAAGGCTGGCGTGCTTTTATTCCTTGTCTGATTTTGCGAATTATAATTGATTTCAACGACTGAACTTTCATGCGTACCCCCCCCCTCCTGGAGTGGGGGAGGAGTCTTAAGTTATCATTTCACACCGTGTCCATATTCCACTCAATGGAGGCTTTTAAATCCCAGCGTATCTATTTCCAAACCTATAGAATAGGTCATGTTTCATCGGTTCAGGCTTTTTACGTTCCGCTGTATACATGTTTACACTCGATTAGCAAGCTCAAAAGTTCCAACAGTAGAGGCTGCTAACTATGTTGCCAGTGTGGTCTACCAATGGAGGGGCTCTATGTTGCAGAGTATCTACCAGTAGAGGGTCTATGTTGCAGAGTATCTACCGTAGAGGCTCTATGTTGCATCAGTGTGTATACCAGTAGAGGCTGTATGTTGCAGTGGCTGTTGTCCTATCATAGAGGGCTCTATGTTTGCGTTGCAGTGTGTATACGTTTCACCACATGGAGAATCTTAGTGGTCTAACCATAATGTACGTTTCTAAGCATTGGGGCTCTTACGCTCTACATAACTCTGTTCCATCCAGTAGAGGCCTCTGATTGTATTTTACCTAACAGAGGTATTGCATTGCGCCCTAATTCCACCTGTTACAGGCTCTATGTTCCATCATATCTATTATTCAATCAAAGGAAGACTCTAGGTTCCATTGTATCTATATTCCATTCCAAGTCCATGAGGGACATCTATGTCCACCATATATAAGTTCAAATCATTGGATGTTTCTATGTTCCAGTCTCCTCTGGTCTTCTGACTGAGGGAGGCTGGTTTTTGATCCGACGTAACAGAGATTTTGCCTTGCAGGCAGTGTTAATGTTTCCGCCTAGGTAGGGCTCATTTCCACCATATATATGTTCCAAAAGAGGGAAGTCTCAAGGTTCCCACAGGAATCTTTATACCAGTCTGTGGAGAATCTATGGTCCACCATATAATAGTTCTAACCATAGGAGGCTCAATGTTCCACGTATTTCTGTTCCCACAATGGAGGCTTTGTATTTTATCTAACAGAGGCCTGTCTTTGCAGCCTGCTTCTGTTCCGCTTACTGTAGGTTCTATGCCCCACACAATCTATGTTCTACCTATGGGGATCATGTTCTTCTGTATGCATGTTCTAGCCAATGGGGGTTCAATGTCTCACCGTATTTATGTCCCCCACGTAACGAAGGCTACTATGTTCCACTGTGTCTTTGTTTCCAGTGAGTGATTGTCTGTCTTTCATGGGTATTCTTGTTCCAGCCAGTGAAGGCTCTATGTTTTTTTTTTTCCACTGTGTCTTTGTTCAGTGAGTGATGTCTGTCTTTCATGGATTTATTCTTGTTCAGCCAATGAAGACTGTTTGTTCAACTGCTCCTCTCTCAGTGAGGGGTTGGTGTTAATTTGTGTCAACCTTTCACCCAGTAAGAGGCTCTGTCACTGTTTTCTACTGTGTCTGTGTTCTGTTACATTTGTTCTGTCCAGTGAAGGCCCTATGTTTCTATTGGCGTTAGTGTTTCCATTGTGCGAATGCCGTGTGTGTGTGTGTGTGTGTGTGTGTGTGTGGGTGTGTGTGTGTGTGTGTGACCAATGCATTTTTGCATAAATATGCAAATGTGCTTTCACCAAGAAGTACCGCAAAAAAACTTTTCATCGGGGAAAAAAACAATAAATGAAAAAAAAACACTCACTTTCCAGTTAAACCTGACCAGTTTTTCACCTGTTTCACAAGTCATACTCCCGTCTTCATATTGACAAATGTTTTAAGCACTCAGTGGTTTCCGGTGGCTACCCCCCCAACTCTCCCCACCTAACCCCCACAGCGTCCTCTCCTTCGTTGACTGGGGGGGGATGGAGGGGGGAGGGGGAGGGAGGGGGGGGGGGGTTATGAGGGTGTGGAGCAGGTGGGGGGCGGTGAATGGACGACATATGGCGAACTTACAGAGCAGATCCATGCCAGGTTTGATGGACGTCACCTGTCACTCACCTCACCCTACCATAAATCCCTCCCCCTCCTCATCTCTCACCCTCCCTTCCCTCCTTCCTTCCCACTCTCCTTCCTGCCTATCATGTGCAGATGTAGAGTTCACTCACATGGAGAGAAAACAGAAAGGGAGGAGACAGGGGTGGGGGGGTGGGGGGATCCTGGTTCAATGTTGTTTCTCTTTCTCTCTGTCTGTCTCTCTGTCTGTCTCTGTCTGTCTGTCGGTCTGTCTCTGTCTGTCTGTGTTTGTCTGTCTATCTCTCTCTTCTCTCTCTCTCTCTCTCTTCTCCTCTTCTGTGTCGTAGCCTCTCTATCTCTCTATACTACCTGTCTATCACCACACTCTATCTATGTCTCTACGTAGTCGGCTATCTCTCTCATCTCTATGAATCAATCTATCTGCTCTAGCCCATCTGTCTATTACTGTCCAGACCCTATCTATCTATCTAACTCATCTATCTATCTACTACCTACCTATCTATCTATCTATCTATCTCTATATTCTCTATCTATATATCTATCTATCTATCGATCTATCTATCTATCTATCTATCTATCTAATATCGCATCTATCTATCTATCTATATCTATCTATCTATATCTGTCTATCTGAATGATCCGAGTTTTTAACAATCAACGGTTTGCACGTGTCAAATTTCATCAAAACAGTTTGATTGTTTTTGTTTTAATAGAAATAAGCTTAAAGGTGAAGGTGTAGCAGATTTGTGTTGCATCCCAGATGAACATGAAACCAGACCAATTTCTCAACAGCGTTTAAAGGTTATGGAGACATTAATATCTTCAATCTCATTGACAGCAGGCCGGCTATTGTCGACATCTTGAGTACAGAGTTGTACATTAAAAGATTATAACAAAAAAAAAAAACAATTGACAATAAAAACAACAAAAACAAGTGCGCAACAACAACAACAACAACAACAACAACAACAACGACAACACAAAACAACTACTTGTCTTGGTGTCTAACGACCTTAATCAAGGCTCAGACAGGTTGATGATCATTGAAATCGCTATTTAAGTGAAGAAGTTGCGCGATCCAGGCCAGAGGGTAAGCAGTCTGGAGGTTTCTTCGAGAAAATTTTTGCCCACAGTTAATCATCTCTGGCCTTATCATACGCGCGTGCTGGCAAGAGCGCACGCGTCGTGCGCGCGCGCGCGCGGCACACCACACACACACACACACACACACAAACACACAGTAACACTCACACCACAAACGCACACGCACACACACACATATACGCGGCGTGTTACCACGCCACAAGCACACACGATACACGCAAACATGCGCGCGCACGCACGCGCGCGCAACACGCGCCGCACACACACAACACACACACAACACACACACCACCACAACGCACGCACGCACACACAAAGCACACACAAGTAGCACGCACGAAAACACCACACACACACCACACACACACACACACAACATGAGAACATGTACACACAATCACGCATGCACGCACAAAACACCACCACACACACACACACACACACACACACCCACACACACAACCACACACACACCACACACACACACACACGCAGTGCACCAACGCACGCGACAGACCAAATACACAACAAACTGCACCGCAAACACACACACACACACATCATCAACACACGGCGCGCAACACCATAACTCACACACACACCCGCACACACACACAACACACACACACACAGCACAAACACACCACACACACACAACACACCACACACCACACAGGAGGAGAAGGAAGAAGGAGGAGGACAGGAAGCAAGAGGAGGAGGAGTTAGTAGAGGTAGCATGAAGTCAGAATAGAAAAGAAGTGAGACAGAACGTAGAGGAGGAGGAGGAGAGGAGGAGACCAGGAAGAGATTGAGTTAAGTAATTGCTACACACACATACATGCATGCACGCACGCACGCACGCCAGCACGCACGCACCATGTAGGCATGCATGCACGCCAGGCGACGCACGCCAACGCACACCACACACACCACACACACACACACACACACACACACAAACACACGCACACACACACATATAGCATACATACAGTACATCATACGACAGACAGACAGGACACAGACAGACAGACAGACCAGACAGACATAAATCATAAATAAGTATTAAGTCTTCATAGTTCAGAAAACACTGACTCATGTATATTCTTACATACTTGCCCGTTGCATGCAGATATCATATCGATGAGTATACACAGGAAACGTAAGAAACAGGCAATTACCATAATTATCATCATTCGGATAAATCCACACATTCATATTAGCCCCATTCTACCTCAATACAGTATCCTTTCTTTGTTTGCGAGGATAAGAGGTCAGTCGTTCATATCGAGCCTGAAATATTTACACTTTGAAACAAATTTGAAAGTAATTGATAGCGCGAACGCCAAGAAGAAAACGTAAGACAAAACGAATCAAAAGACAAAACACGATGCGTTTAGACCTCTTCGGTCTTCTTCAGGCAAGATCTAGACACTCAGGCATGAAGTGAAATGAAAGATCAGAGATTGCCTCATTCATTTCGTTGGCCTGAGTGTTTTGTATCCTGCTTGAAGGAAGACCTAAAGAGGTCGAAACACCTCGTCGTGTTTTGTTTAAAATTTCCGCGCATGCAGCCTCCGCCTCACTTTGCAAAAGATTGAGATGTTTAAACTCAAATTTTAGTCTTGAAATCTAAATTAATCTGACGAGGCGGTAGTGCAGGAAGCATTGTTCCTTCATTTACTTGCCCCATTATAAAGACAAAACTCAGTTTTACACATATCTATGGTAGATTAGATACAATAGCTTTTTCGGATTTATGTGGCGCTGGAAAAGGAAACGTGACTCCTTAAATTTAAATAGTATGGGCAGGTCAAGGTATACAGGCATTTTTGCATGTATGGAGAAGTATTGTATGAAATCTAAGTTATTATATTATATACATGCACAAAATTTAGGCGGACCAATGTTGACCATAGTATCATATTTCAAGGGCACGGTCGTTATGGGGAACAAAAGTGGCTTTAGTGTAGTTAGACGTAGAAGCAGATAGAGCAGCAGAGCACAGTTACCCCGCAAATACCAGAGCCAGAGCCAAGAATGAGCCGCGGAATTATAAGCAAAGCTTTCTCTTTCTCTCACCGCCACTAATTAACATCGATCTGTTTATCAGGACAGACAAACATAAGGATCAATACAACAATTGTATTACAGATTGTCATAATGAACATTTGGATAATGATTGGTTTATAATATATCTGTGCTTGCGAAATGTACTTGAGGATCCTCGGTTTTTGGGATTTTTAAAAAAGGGATCACATGCGCAGTTGGAGGGACGACCAAGGCAGTGCCATAATTTCTCACAATATGCAAAAACTAGAAATTTAAAAGTGTTGCCGTTTTAGTAATGACCCTGTTGTTACTTTTATGGAAGCCAGTCTTACTGGTATGATAATCAACCCATCGTGAGTAGCCTACTGAGTTCCAGTTTACGATTTAGTGATTGGTTTAATCGAAACGATAACATTTGCACATTGTCGGTCGATTTTCTATCAAGTTTCATGTAAGATTCTTCTAACCAATATTAATGATTTTTAAACCAAGAAACAACGCTGTTTTGATAGATTCACGGTGAAATGACACCAGTTCAGTTAATGTCTTGTTTTTTGAGATTTGCAGTCCACAGGCAGCCATGAAGGGGGGGGGGGTGGGTATCAGCTTACCCCCCCAAAACCGCAGGAGGTTTACATGCCCAGGCAGGAAGAGGGGTTAGGAGGAAAGGGGAGGAAGAGGAGACGAAGAAGAAGACAGAAGAACGAAGAGAAAAAGCGGAAGAGATCCCATCGAAGAAGAAGGAGGCAAGAAGAAAAAGAAGAAGGAAAGATCAGACTCGAGGAGTCGTCTGGGATGCAGAGAAGGCTGCAAAGAAGCCCCATACCCTAGCTTCGAGTCTGAAGCCTGAAAAAGGGCAAATTCCGCCATTTTATTACAAAAAAAGTCAGTATCACTTTCAGTCCGTCTTTTACCATTCTTCACACTATTTTCACCATTTGTAAAGTTTATGATAGATTACTCCGGTTAGACATTTAGACCAGGAAAGACACCTCCTCCTGTAACCGTCCCGTGTTGCGCTTTAGGCTAATCTGTACTTGGCCCCCCCCGTTGGTACAACACTGTGTGCACCCTTCACTCCAGTCCCTTCCCCGTATTCCAATAAAGTGGTCCCTCCCACCCCAGCGTCCCTCTAAACCCCTACTCTAATATACTTTTGTCCCTACTTCCATTCGGCTATATCCTTGAATTATCAAAATTACTGTTGTAGAAGTGTCTTTGTGTAATGGAGTCTTGTATTTTATTTGCGCGTCTGGTTAAATGTGCGAATTTGTCAGATTTTTCTTTCTTCGAATATTATGATTTTTTGTTAAAGTTGGGTAAAACTGTTCAGCTTGCATTTGACCATAAGACGTCTCATGCTTATTTTGGAGGACAGTTTCATTTCACATGTGTATGCATATATTCTTAGTCTTTGTTCACCCTCCCAACCCCCACCCCCCCCCCCCAGTCCAATTTGACATGGTGCGCCGAAACGGGTAGATCTCACAGTCTCGACCCTCTAGACAACCACACACACACACACACACCACACACACACACACCACACACAAACACACGACCTCCATAACTCACTCCACAACAACCCAACAACAACAACGGCAGCTGAATCCTGGAAGAAGCTCTCCATGGCTTCGCATCTCCACTCGCCCAAGTCACGGTTTAGCTCCCTTGGAGCAGAGTTCTCCACGGGAAAGGACGAACCCCAGCCCCTCCTCAATGCCCAGCCAGTGCGCGGTTGAGAGGCGACAGGACCACCAGGACAAGAGGACCCAGGCCCGTGAGGAGGGTGCCCGTGGCCCACCGCGCACCCACATGACCGAAAATGCCCACCCCATGGCCACCGCTGTCTATGGTCCACTTGGCCCCCGCCTTTCTAGCTACTCGCTACTCTTCCGCAGGCTGTTTCCTTGGTCGCTCCAGCCATAGGTTACCTGGGACCCGTCTGCTGCCTTCCTCCAGGCGGTCGTGGCATGGGGAGGGGTCGGCAGTGCACTTTTGGTGTACTGGCGGTGCTCGATAGCGATCTGTTGGACCCAGCATGGATATGGTTAGGGGTCTGTCGTCTGCTTTGGAGTCTTCGGCCGCTGAAACTCACATTTCATGGCACTCTTCTTCAGATTCTTATGAGTCTTACGCTCTTTTTATTTGTCCAGCACTCTGTCAAAACAGTTAGAAGAAGATTAGAGAAAGAAAGAAAGAAAAAGAGGAGACAAATGTAATGCTTTTGCACGACGGAAGCTGCAGTCACAGTAAAAGGTTACGTAGCGTAGGAATGAAATATGGCAGACGTGTGTCTTGAGGTACACTTTCCGAGAGAAGACAAAGTGTGAAGAGTTTCCATGATTATGTTGGTTGCGTTATATATAATAAGACGGGCCTGAAATAGTGTCCTCGCAGTAATAACACTCAACCAGTCTGGAATGTTCCTTCTATGAAAACGCCCCACTTCCATTTAGATGGTGGTGACAACGATGGGGGAGACTACTCGCTCTTGCCTGACGAGACCTAGACCACTACGGGTCTGGAGCTGGTTTACTCTCTGACCTTGTTTCCCGTGGCTTGGTTGTTATGGATGGATGTTTCTTCTGCCTTCTGTGTTATGGAATACACACAACCTTTTTATCACCCCACGGAGCAAAGACAACGCAGCTTCGCACTAATGAATATCTGCTATGACAAATCTCACTCACGCAGCAGCGGTCGTTTTTTTCTTTTAATGATCCAATAGCCATCGTACGGTTTGGCTTTTTTGCTAACAGCAAATAAAACAAACGGTTTTGTCGTGTTTGTTTATGAAGGTCACTCTTTGACAGTCCAGCATACGATAGTAATTCTGATGGTTTCACCTCACTAGACACAGCATTACTGGTGGTGTGGTTGCGAACCCATCACAAACCTTTCAGTTACAAACATGACCACTCCTGTCCTCTCTTGGAATATGATTTCTGACCGAGTGCATTTTTTGAAAACACACCTGGGCTTGGAACAGTCCGTTCCCACTGCATGACAAGCCCGATATCGCGACAGGTCATCATAGATGGGTTGGTAGAGCTATCACGTTATTCATGGTGCTAGTCAATTTTCCGACGCACCGAAACCTCTTGTGGAGAGTTTTATCAGCAGACTGTTTCCTCTCCAGCCTCCTGTCTTAATAGTTCAAACGTCTGTGTCGTTCCTCACCCGGGGACCCTGCCGGCTGGCCCTCATGTCCGAGACAGCGACCACTGAGGTCAGACCACCAGGCGGCCTGTGCCTGTGTTTATCTGGGAGTTAGACGCAGGAGTTTGGCCTCAGCTTATTCACAGTCTCTTGAAAATTATTCCGTCAGCCTTCGTGTCCAATGGTCGCCAACTGAAGGAGAGCGCGAGAGACCAAAGTCGGATGAGAGTTTCGTTGTTTTAATGTTTTTCACGTTCGTGGTGTTGCCGCGACGGGTACGGAAAGGTCACTGCTGCAAAAAACGTGATCTTGTATTCAGATGAATTGTTCGAACAACTTGACGTACAAGAACTTATTCGTGCACAACGACGACCCATTGAAAGCAGATACAAATAACCCGCCTCAAGTAGGAACAAGAGAATGGACAGCGGATCACAAGTATTGAATGTTTGTTTCGACCTTCTTTTATTGTAGATTCACAGTACTCTTCAATTCAGCAGTCTCTCCCCCAATTTGTTTTCTTTAGTTTTTGCTTTTTTTTTACTCCTTTGTTTCCGTTGTGTTCATGCACTATCAAACCACGTGGTGGTAAACACGTTAACAGACAGCTTAATTCACTTTCGTACCCTTTACTCGTCAGATAGCAGAAAAAAAAACCAGATCATTCCAACTGGAACTGTAGTCAAAGGGGCACCAACACCCTAACACAATAACCCAAGCTGTTTATACACAATAAAAAAGCTCGTGCCCCACGGACGCCGCCGTCCCAGAGACACGGCATGGATTTGATGCCTGGAACCGTTTGATCCAGGCCAGGGGTGTTGAAAACCATATATTTCTTCTTGAATAAAAAAACAGCCCCACTTCTTTTCCTCCCCTTGGTGCGGGTTCATTGCTTCATTGTCCCCATGTCCCCTTTTTTCTCCCCCGATGCCAGTACCCGCTCGGAAACAGTCTGACAGATCTGCGCGGAGGCGGACTCACCTTGCGACCCGCTCGGATAATGGTGATCGTCCCAATGCCCGGTACCGTGCAGTGTTCTGGACTCCAGTGGATGGAAGGTGGCTGCCCAACCCCCCCACCGGACTCTCTGGTGACGGCCCGTCTGTCCGGCGACACCCCGCCCCAAGCGATACCGGAAATGACGGCGGGTCACGCACTCGGACTGGGTTTCCTGGTTTTCGGTGCCTTCCTTAGTCGCCCGGCCCATGTCCCGTTCTGGAGGTTCCGGCAATTTCCGCGCCTTTCACCGGGAATACCACCGACAAAACCAGCGAGCTGAGGAGAGAGGAGCCGAGCCGATTTTTTTTGCGCGAGCGCGCTCCGATGAGAGAGGGCATGAAGCGAAGTCATTTCTGCGTGGTCCACAGCGCTTGGGGGTAGGTGGTGGGTACACAGGTATTACTGGGAACCGTGTTTTGTTTGAAGTGATAGGCATGCTCTGTAGTACGGGGTTCGTACTGTGACGTGTGTGTGTGTGTGTGTGTGCTGGTGTGTGGGGGTGTGTGTGTGAGCTCTGTATGGGGGTGTGTGTGTGTTGTGTGTGTGTTGGTGTACACGAGAGCCGCGCACGCAAACTTGAATACGCTGGGTGTGGCGCGCGCGCGCGCGCTGCGTCGCTGTCGCCTCTCCGCTGATGAGTGTGTGTGTGTGTTGTGGGTTTTAATGTTGTGTGTGTGGGTGTGTGTGTGTGTTGTGTTTGGTGTTGTGCTGTCGACGCCGCGCAAGCAAAAGCGGTGAAATAAGCGACTGTGTGTGTGTCCTTTGTGCGTGCTGCGGTGTGTACGCGACGCTATGTGTGTGTGCGTGTGCGCGCTGCGCGCTACCGTGAAGACTCCATGAAGTCCCATGTATGTATGTGTTTTGCTGTGGTGCATATGTGGTGTGGTGGTCGTGGGTGTGTGTGTGGGTGGTGTCGTGCGTGTGTGTGGTGTGGGTGCGTGCGTGTGTGGCAGGGTGTTGCCGTTGTGTGTGTGTGGGTGTGGTGTGTGTGTGTGTGTGTGGGTGTTTGTGTGTGGTGTGTGGTGTGTGTAGTGTGCGCAGAATTTTATACTCGTCTATCATTGTTTTATGCTTACTGGTGCCGTAGTCGGCTGTACTTGACACCCTCAATTGTTCTTTTAATTGTCAATATATTATGTTATGCTTTTGTGTTCAAGAGGGCGTTGACAATCCAGCCTGCTAACATCTTTCGAATCACTTATTATCTCCTTCTCCTCACGGGCCCAGTTTTTTCTCTTGCGAATCGCTAATGACCCTCACCACTTGTTGTCGACACCCGTTTCGTTCATTTCCTTTTATTAAACATGGAATCCACAGCAATATCTTTTACGTTTTCATTACGTGACGGGAAATCAGCCGCTGTTAGAAAATGGCAAACTGGTATCTCAACTGTTTACAGCTTTTATTGTACCTGATCCGACGGTAACCCCCAGGTATCCTAACTGAGATCAGTCATCCGTTTGATGGAACACATCCTTCCGAAATTTACTTTTGTCTATAGCTTGCTCCAGACTTGTGTCGATGTCCGACGGGTGGATTCTGGGCCCCTGCTGTTACACTCCGACAGATCGGAATGCAAACACCGAAGCGTATCCTGAATGGGCGTGGATGTGTATGTGCGTGCGCGCGTATGTGTGCGTGTATGCGTGTGTTTATGAGAGTGAATGCATGTGTGTACGAGTGCTCGAGTATGAGTGTGTGTGTGTGTGTGTGTGTGTGTGTGTGTGCGCGTGCGCGCGCGTGTGTGTGTGTGTGTGTGTGTGTGTGTGTGTGTGGTGTGTGTGTGGTGTGCGCGCGTGTGTGTGTGTGGGCGTGTGTGTGTCTGTGTGTGAGTGTGTAAGTTTGAGTGTATGTGAGGGTATGGGTGTGTGTGTCGTATTGAGATGCGTGTATTTTGTGTTTTATGTAAGTGCGTACGTTTTTGTGTGTGTGCGCGCGGGCACGCGCGCGCCCGTATGTGTGTGTGTATGTGCGTGAGTACGCACGCGCGCGCGTGTGTGTGCGCTTGTGTGTGTATGTGTATGTGTGCGCGCGTATTTTGTGTGTTAATTATGCTTCTTTGCTTAGTGTGTGTGTGTGTGTGTGTGTGTGTGTGTGTGTGTGTGTGTGTGTGTGCGTGCGCGTGCACGTGCACGTGCGCGTGTGCGTGTATATGTGTGACGAAGTGACGGCATCACTGGCTTATTGAAGTACATGCTGACACCTCACTGTTACTGTAAGTTTTTTGAAGATGCTTCAGGCACCAAATAGATATCAAAGTGAACGCCACTATGCTTTGTTTTAATAAACGAATGAGAGAGAGAGAGAGGAGAGAGAGAGAGAGGGGGGGGGGGGGGAGACTGGCAAGAGAAAAAGACAATAAGAGAAGAGGAAAGAGAAAGTGAAGTAGTTTAGAGAAAAGAACTAAGAGAAGGAAAGGAAAGAAATGACAGCAGAGAAGAAGCAAGAGATAATGAATGAGCAGAAGAAGAAGAAGAAGAAGAAAAGAAGACGAAGAGAAACAGCAAAAAGCACAGCTTAGAGAACAAATTAAAGGTAGAGAAGAAGAAGAAGAAGAAGAAAAGAAGAGAAAACACCAAAACAAGCACAGATTAGAAAACAAATTAAAGGAAGAAGAAGAGAAAAGAGCAAACAACAAGCACAGCTTAGAGAACAAATTAAAGGCGCTATAAAAACGCTGGCCGACATCTCCTGGCAAAACAACAGGACAGGAGAGGTGTAAATTAGAAAGGGCAGGAAAGAAGAAAAAGAAGAAGAAGAAGGAAACAAAAAGAAAGACAGACGGACAGCAAGAGACAAGGATGAATTAAAAAGGATAACAAAGCGAAAACACACACACCACACACACACATACACACACACACACACACACGCATACACACACACTCACACAACACACTCACACATACACACACACACACACACACACACACACACACACACACACACCACACACACACACACACACACACACACACACACACATACACACATGATTATTCATTTTCAGTGACAGAGGAACATGAATTTAGACATGTCAAGCGTTAGCGTTGAATTTCACGTTAAGGAAATAATGCGAAAAGGGACACTGTTACAGCCCGATATGACCCAACGCCGCGCTATGGAGCAAATTATGATCCACAGACGGCCCCGCGCAGTGACCTCGTTTGGGTCATAATGGGGCTGCTGCCCCTTTGGTTAAGAAATAACATAACCCCAAATCTATAAACTTAGAGAGAGAGAGAGGAAAACAGAGAGAGAGAAGGGGGGAAGGTGGAGGGAGAAGGTGGGAGGGGAGATGAGAGAGAGAGAGGAGAGGAGAGAGAGAGAGAGAGAGAGAGAGAGAGAGAGAGAGAGAGAGATTCCTCAAACAGCACGCGAGAGAGAGGGAGAGAGAGAGAGAGAGAGAGAGAGAGAGAGAGAGAGAGAGAGAGGAGAGAGAGGAAAGAGAGAGAGAGATTCCACAAACAGCACAGAGGAGAGAGAGAAGAGAGAGAGAGAGAGAGAGAGAGAGAGAGAGAGAGAGAGAGAGAGAGAGAGTTACTTGGATTACAGCTGCAGCTGTCAGGGAGAAATATGTTTGAAAAAGTATCGACATTCAACAGACCTTTTCGTTGGCTGTATCGAGTCCTCGTCCAAATTGTCACGTGACTTATGACGTCAAGTCGGGGAGTTAGAAGCGTACTCACTGGTACATTGTTGATATGTTGCAACATCGAACCACCTTGGGGATGGTGGAAGGTGGGGGGGGGTGGGGGGAGGGGGGAGCGTTGGAGGGGGGGATGCTTATTGTGCAAAATGTTTAACATCACTGCTTCTGTATGAGGACGAATCAGAATCAAATCAGCGTTATTGATAAACAAGAGACCATCGCTGATTATACATATTTCTTTTTCTAGCAAATAAATCAATGTAAAAAAAAAAAAGGTCTTGAATTGTAATAATGGTGATTATTTATTTTTTTTTCTTTTTTTAGCGTAGATCGCCATTGGATAAATGTACAAAAAATGAAAAATGAAAAATGCACTGATGAATAATTTTTATGAACCCCCCCCCCCCCCCTTCTCCAGCCCCCGGTCCCCCCTTTGTTTTGTGTGTAAGGATGTTGGATAAGTCGGTTGCCTTTTTTTTTTATTGTTATCGTTGTATACATGTAATTGGCTTGTAATGTATGTGTGTTGGAAAATGATTTGTTATCAAACTATGTTAAAAAATATGTAAACCAGCTGTGCTTGTAACACCTGTCTGATATGGAAAATATGATCAAAGCATTTCTGAGTGGAATGGCCTTCTGGCGTCATGCATAGTGTACTTTCTGCGTGCAAACTTGTCAACGCAAAAAAGAAATGACGTACATAGAGAGACCGTGCGCGCGTGCGCACACACACACACACACACACACACACACACACCTGTCCCTGTCCACTTCAGCCCTCCCCTCTCTTTTCTCACTGTCACATCAACGATCTCCTTTTCTCTATCTTTTCCAATAAGCGCTAAGATGTTTTGAATCAGCGAGGTTTTCTGTTTTGAAGAGGGTTAGGAAGGTGTGTGTGGAAGAGAGAGAGAGAGAGAGAGAGAGAGAGAGAGAGAGAGAGAGAGAGAGCGCACGCACAACACACAGACACACACACACACACACACACACACACACACACGCACGCACACACACACAGATACTAAATCACATTTACCACATTAATGCAACGACAAAGGCGTAGATGATAGGTTAACCAATGGCGGTGGCAAACACACAACTTTTTAAATAAGTTTTTGACCAATGAAAATTCGCCAAACCAACCCCTGACTACTTGTCTG
>JADBJO010024985.1:0-2500 GCA_016801955.1 Conus betulinus
GAAGGCAAGAGAACAGTCCAAAACAGAACACAGAAATAAAACTTACAGCAGAGGAAAGGAGAAAGAAGAGAGACTTCGAAAAAAAGGTCAGAGGCGAAAAGATAGATTAAAAGAGAGAGACGGAGGGGGAGAGAGCGAGAGATGGGACGAGAGAGAGGAGAGAGAGAGAGAGGGATCGATCCCCCCCCCCCGCCCCCCCGACCCCCCTGGAGGAAGGAAGAGGAGAGAGTGAGAGAGGAGATGAACGAGAGAGCAAAGAATGGGAGGAGAAGAGAGAGTAGCGGTTGAGGAGGACGAGAGAGAGAAGGGGGAAGGGGGGAGCGCGGAGAACAGTAAAGAAAGAGCAGAGAAAAAAAAATAGAAGAAGAAAGATGAAAATAGAGAACAGACCAGAAATCAAAACAGAGAAGGGGGATAGGAGAAGAAAGAGGAAAAGATGATAGCTCTATGAACAGCAACCCCCCCCCCCCCAAAAAAAAAAAAAAAAAAAAAAAAAAAAGCAATGGCGAAGAAAAAGAAAGGCGGTGGGGGGGGGGGGTGGGGGGGGGGGGGGGGGGGGGGGGGGGGGGGGGGGGGGGGGGGGGGTGGCGGGGGGAAGACGAAAAAAAAAATGAAATGAAAGCAGCCCCCAGAAAAACAGAAAACGGAGAAGGATATAAGAAAGAGAATGATGATAAGATGAGGGAAAAACAGCCTGACAAGCAAAGAGAGCAGAGCAGAGAAGTATGACAGAAGAAGAAAGGCAGGAAGAAAGAAACAGCTCAAGACCAGCAGCAAAACAGAAACAGAGATGGAAGGATGGAAGAGTCGAGTGAAGGAAAGAAGGAGCAGCCGAAGAACAGAAGAACAGCAGGGGAGGAACAAGAACAAGAAGAAAGGCAAGAGAGAGAACAGCCCGAGAATAGCAGAATAGAATAGAGGAGAAAAATAGAAGAGAGGAAAGACAGGAAGGAGAGGAAAAGCACGGAACAGAGAAGAACACATAAACAAACAAACAGAAAAAGACAGAGTGGGAGAGAGAACAGGAAAGCTAAGGAATCGTCTCAAACAAAACCCTCTCAGTAGGCGGAAGAACGTATTATTTTCAAAGGGGCTAAACCCTGGTCAAAACCGTGCCTTTTGTTTGCCGTTTCAAACGATGAAAATGCTTCCGGTGGCAACGGGAAATGGTGATATGATGATTGACGCACGATAATGATTTCCTTTCTACCACCCGTCGCGCGATCCATTTCCCCTAACCCTGTACAAACCCCACCACGCGCTCGTCCTTCCCATCCTTTTCCCTCTTTCCCACCCTGTAGTCTTTTTTTCTCCTTAATGGGCCAACACTACAGTGTGAATGTGATATACTTATATATATATCTATATATATATATATATATATATATCTATATATAATAGATAGATAAGAGAGAGAGAGCGAGAGAGAGAGAGGAGAGAGAGAGAGAGTTCCATTAGAATTGGAAAAAAAATGTAACTGTTTCTCTTTTTAATTGAACATACCCTCTCCTAAATCAATATGGACTGAGCATCGTCCATGTTTTCAAAGATTTTAAGAGTGCGTTTGACAGGGTGTGGCGTGATGAGCTGATGATCACAATAAAGAAATACTAGATGGGTCCGAAGCTGACCTAAATAATCAAGCAACTGTATGCGAAGGCAAGCAGCGTGGTATCAGTTCAAACACAGAGTGAAAACTTGTTCCATGCATCAGCTGGACTACGTCAAGGCTGTCTATCAATCACATACATTGTTCACACAACACTGTCTACGAACGTTTACTGATGGATACCTTGAAGATCCACATTTGCACAGTCAAATCGTCGCAAAATCTCAACGTCATCGATAGAGGGACTGGCCGGAATTAAGTAAGTGACGAGAGGCTCACCACCGACTTGGTGAACTGACTGATGGAAAACATCTAACAAATAATGTGTGCAAATCAATTCAGAAAAACAAAAGGCTGACGATGATGAACAGTACAAAGACACTTGAGTGGGTTTCAAAACGAGGTGGTGACTTGAGGGCGGAAATTCAGCAAAATTCTAAAAAAAAACGAAATGGTATAAGTTCCGCCAGACGATACGGGACAGATTACAGGACAAAACACAATGCATTTCGACCTCATGGGTCTTCTGCAGGCCACAACAAACATTTAGGACAATGAAAACGAAAGAACGAGTAACCATTAATACCGTTTCTTCTTAAACAAAGACACTTGGGGGTAAAGGTCACAGTTAGTGGACAAGAACCAGAATCTGGAAACAGTCCCAAAGACTTTGGCAGTATCGTCAGTCAAAACAGATCACTGACTGAAATCCTACGGTGTGAACTGCACAAAACTACAGAAACGCTGGGGAAACTTAAAAGCAAGTCTGGAGATAAAATAAACGCTACTGTGCTATCCAGGCTGAAGCCTTTGCACGCCACTGAGCCATCCTTTCCCAATGCGTGCAAACCATGGAATCTAGCAGCAGCAGCAGCAGCAGCGGCGGGCGGC
>JADBJO010024985.1:7500-17500 GCA_016801955.1 Conus betulinus
TATAGTCGAGCGAATACGAGGTGATCTGATCACACACGAAAGGACGAAAGGTGTGCTGTGTGTTACCATTAAAAAGGGTAGGAGGTCCGGAAGAAGACAAGGGGACTATCTTTAGCATGGAAGTCTGTTACTTAGTGTTGAGATGTGGGTCTGGGATGGTGATGTGTGCTTTAGAGTGATGAAACTTGTTTTGGACCATTTAAGCATGCGCTAAGCGATGAATTCTGTCTTTTTTTTTTTAGCTTTAGCGTTGAATTCTGTTTTTGAGTGGTGGTTTTTTTTTTTTTTTTTGAGGGGTGATGTTTGTTTCTGTGAGGATAAGTTTGTTTTGAAGAGTGGCAGGCTGGTTTTTGAAAGGCCAAGTCTGCTTCGGGATGATGTTTCTTTTTGGGGATCGATTTGAAAGACCTTAACATGTTTTACTTTCCTGTATACTCCATTCCCGCATCTGCACCCTCTACACACACACAACCACACAACACACACACACACACACACACACACACACACACACAACACACACACACAATACACACACACACACCACAAACACACACACACACACACACACACACACACACACACACACACACACATTTTAAATCCAAGAGTAACCAGCTTATTTACGACTAAGGAAATCTTTCCCGTTTCCCCGTCCCCACCCCCCCCCCCCCCCCCCCCCCCCCCCCCCCCCCCCCCCCCCCCCCCTCTCTCCTCTCTCTGGTGTGTGTGGTGTTTGGTGTGTGTGTGTGTGTGTGTGTGTGTGTGTGTGTGTGTGTGTGTGTGATATTTACAACCATTCCAATCATATCACAACAGAAAAACTAACCGTTGTAAAGAAAAACAACAACAACAACAAAAAGTAATAAGTAAAAGAAAGAAAAATTCTCAGGGACGTTCTTTTGTCTGTAGACTTCCCAGTCATCCACCCCATCCCCCCCCCCACCCCCCCCCCCCCCCCCCCCCCCCCCCCCCCCCCCCAGCCCACATCCCCGACATCCCCCAACCGAAAAATAACAACAGAAAGCCATAGTTGTGAACAACCAGAGACCATACGTCTCTGGACCAATGATTCACAGCCCTCATCATTCGACCCCCGTATGGGAGGCCAAAGGTGTTGTCAAGGACACAAATGACGTGGGTAAACTTGTACGTCACTCGCGGGACGCGCCTAATTGACGTCATGTGAGAGGGCTGGGCCTCGTTTATCGGCTAGGGCTTAATTGACCCGGAGAGGAGCGTATTGACAAGTGAAGGTGGACACGTCCCGCCGCCAGAGACCACGTGATAATCTGATAGGGCTACGGGGGGGTCACCCGATGGGTTGCAGCAGAGCACGGGGCTCTCTCCCTCATTTCTGCCATCACCCGGCACACGGAGGAAGAAGAATGATGATGAATGGAGAGGAGGAGGAGGAGGAGGAGTGGTCTCCAAAGAAGAGATTTGGCAGACGACGAAATAAAAAAAAATGAATGAATGAATGAATAAATGAATGCATGAAATAATGAAATGAATTGAATGACAAAATATATTCTTGAAAGCTGTTAAGTAAGAAAAACTTACTGAATATATAAACTACCTCCTCCCCTCCCACTTCCACTCCCTCGCCCCCACCCCATCCCCACTCCCACAACAGGCACAAAACAAAAAAAAAAAAAAAAAAAAAAAAAAAAAGGAAAACAAAACAGTGTTTCTAAGACGTGACTTGCAAATGAATCAATCTTCAAACGAACAATTGTATGAATAAATACACAGATAGATAATACATCAATGGTTAAATGAACACAGGAATAAACAAGTAATATATAAAACAGAGACATACATACATACATAAAGACATAGATAAAATAGATAAAGAATAAATAATATAATAAATGAAGAAAGAAGGAAAGAAAGAAAGAAAAAAAACAAGAAAAGAAAAACAGAAAAGAAATGACGGGATGCTACATGATTTTCTGTACGACGAAGAGTCATCTGGACGCGAGTCACTGACTGGCACTCAGTACTGACCTAAACAGTGGTGCCCTGGTTTTTAAACCGTTTCAGGAGTCAGAGCAATGTTATCATTTAAATGTTCCAAGAGGAGGGTCTGTTTCTTGCCCCTGCAGAAAGGAAAAGTCACAATATGCTCTTCATCCCGCGCGTTCCATATTCATTTCCAAGTTTCAAGAAAGTTCGCTCTTGCGGAGTCAACATCAGTACAGACAGACAGACAGACCGACAAGAACAGTCAGACAGGCAGGCAGGCCAGGCAGGCAGGTAGGCAGGACAGACAGACAGACAGACAGACAGACAGACAGACAGACACACGCACGCACGCACGCACGGCACGCACGCGCACGCACGCACACCATGCCACAAGTATATCATTAAGACCCGATCTCCGAAGACGAAATATGCTAGCTACATCTGAACTAAGGGCTTGAGAAACAATCACACACCCACACACACTCCACACCCACCAACATCACATCAGTTATAAACCTCAGAAGTTCTGATGGAGGAATGGAGAATGGAGGAAAACGAAACGAATTGTTTATGAAGGAAGCATGTAGGCGCTCCAGACCTGGCATATTGTCTTCAGGCGGTGCCAGCAGATGGCTGTCATGACATGCCATGAGGCAGGAGCTACGTTCTGGTGGTTGGCCGGATTCTTCATCGGACCCCCTTGGTGTTTCAGGAAGATCTAATTCAGGGGAACAATCGCTGGTCGCCTGAGGAAGATGAATCCCCCATGGTTACTGTCACTTGGGCACACACCAGGGTTTGTTCGATGCGACCCTCGATTTGCTGTTTTTTTCACGGCAAAGAACTGATTTTTGTTGTTTATTTTGTTTTTTTTTTGTGTTACATTTCGGACCGTTACATTTCACCAAGAATTAAGATAAACAGTTACTGTTCCGCTAGACGAAAGAACACAACCTATGGGGGGGTACAAAACAAACACTACGCGTTTCGATCTGTTTTGGTTCTTCTTCAGGTAGGACGAACACATTTATACAATGAAACACAAAGACAAACACAAAAGACAACGACGGCAGGAAACCAAGCAACTCAAGCCAGCCAGGGGCGCGCGCCGATGCACGCACACGTACACACACACTCACACACACAACGCGACCACAACACACACCCACACCACAGCACAAACACGCACGCACGCAACGCAGCAGCACGCACGACCGCCCCAGAAGAACAAAGAATAAACCGAACAACCAAAAATCCTGACCAGTTTGGTGACAGGCGCCGGTGAAATGTGTACTGTGGCAGTCAGGTTTCACCATAATCGTCTCTTCCAATCCCCCCCCTTTTCCCGGCGTCCTGGCGCGCACCAGATTGCCGTTTGCCGTTCGTGATGTGTGGGTGTGGTGTGTGTGGGTGTTGTTGGTTCTGTGGGTGTGGGGTGGGGTGCCTGCTGTGCGGTGTGTGTGTGTGTTCGTGTCTGTTGTGTGGTGTGAAGTGGTGTTTTCTTTTCCTTTTATGATATACCACTCCTCCCCGGGCTCGAGTCCTCTAACACGTGGCTGTTGTCCACTTCAGAAGATGTTCGCTGAAGCGAAACCGAATATACAAAAAAAAAAAATAAACAAGGAAGGCATCAGAAAGAGAACGACGAAGAAACCGGCAATTCGAATTGTAAAAAAATACAGTGGAGCGGAAATAAAGGCCGGACAGACAGACATACCAGAAGACAATAGACAGATAGAGGGTATATGAGATATCTAGGATAAAGAGAGAGAGAGAGAGAATAGCCACACGCGAACATTATGCATATAACAAGACATGAGTGCAACCTATAATATATTAGATTAATGGATAGGAGGGGTAGGCTTTGTGGGGTATTTGAAGGTGAAGATAGAAAAAAGCTGCGAAGAGAATAGTAGGTCGAAACGAGAGAGAGAGAACATAGAAGAGAAGCTCAATTATATACGAAATATAGCCAACATAAAATTTGCATAATAAGGCACCAATATCCAACCCGAACAATATTCAGAGCGGAATGAATGGACTTGTGTTGGTGTGAGGCTAGACAGTAGGGATAGATAGAGAGATATAATGTTTGTATATATAGAGATATACGTAGTAGAAGACGGAGTTTAGTCCTATCTCTCAATAAACAAATCAAACTCTTAACAACGACTATCGTTCCATGATACCACAACAACTCCAAAACCATTCCGACGTCCTGTTGGTCTAATTACGTATTGTTGAAATACAATCTCAACTCACGGGGTGGTCAATTCACTTTAACAAACTATCGATGATTGATTCACGATGTACTTCAACCTGAGTTGCAGTACTGAACTAAGGGGTGGGGGGGGGGGGGGTTGGCGATATTCCCGATTCACAAACTATGCATTAATCATTTTGACCAATAAAATGTGGCCTGACCCATTCAGAGCCTCACATTATACGTCTGTCTTTCATTCCGTGAAGAGAATTGCGGTTTTTAGGTTCGATCCCGGCGGTTAAAAAATAATAGATTAAAAACATCAAACACCACCGTGGTGTCCGGATTCTTTTTTCCGTCAACCAACCCTCACTGTTCCAGCGGAGGGGGGGGAGGGGGGAATCCCGAAGGACATGACGCTTGATGTCACATCAGGGAACTTTTAATCGGCAGAGGAGGAGGAGGAAGGCTAACTTGGCCTTCCAACTTGTCGTTGCGTTGCCAGCGCAGTGAAACTTTACAGGATTTACATCGTTATTTTACTTCACTGTAATAAGGATGGGTTGGAACAAATTCTCACAGGTGTTCATATAATCAGTGCTTTTTGTTATATTAACTTGGGCTCAGCATCATTGACAATATCAGAGACATTTTTTTTTACAGTGACAAAAAAAAGAGAAAGTAGGTGGGGAAGGTTGAGTAACCGCGATACCTCATCATCAGGTCCAGTAACATAACTCTCTACGCTTGTTTTTTTTGTTTTTTTTTTTTTTTTCTTCTTTCTTTGTGGTCAAGTCCAATAGAATCACTCAATTGACGCTTCAGGTGGGTTATTTCTGTTTTCTCCTTGCTTTACTGTTTCAGACATTTCTTTTTTTTGATACGATAGTTTCCGATGCTCTGCGTGTTTCAGACCATACTAGTCTTCCAAGCGACAAACTCAACTGTAAACTCAAAGGAGACCCTCAATAATTTAGAGTTACTTTCTATCCACCAGATTTGAGGGGTGTAAAATCCAACTACTAGGTGAACGGGAAGCCTTCCCCTCTCTCTCTCTCTCCTCTTTCTCTCATCAGTCGGGGGGTCAACGCGGGACTCACACACACACAGCAACGTCAAAGAGAAGGGGAAACGAAAATCTTCAAGGCGAAAGGCAGTTTGAAGTGACGCCGGGGGGGGGGGAATAACGCCCCGTGATTGACAGAGTGCGTGGGGGTGTGTTGCGCGGAATAACCGGTTAGAGCAAGACGAGGATTTGCGCACAACCTGTCCCAAGAAGGCTAATCAAGCATGTGTTGGCGGGAGGTGGGTAATGGAACGGCTCGAGAAGTGCCGACCTCGGACAATGGAGAGAGGCGCTTTTCATGGCATGCTTACGCCAGCTGTCTGCCTGGCTCAAAATCCCAATCCCCTCCCCTCCCCACACCACCTCCCCCGGTCCTTTGCTACTCTCACGCAAAGAAAACGGGCTTGCTGCAAGTTCCCCCTAATCAACCAACCAACTCTCTTCCTAGTTTAGAATCCCATGGGGGGCGGCCAAAATGATGACGAGTGGGCGAGGGCACGGACATTCACAGACAGACACA
This sequence comes from Conus betulinus, assembly GCA_016801955.1. NCBI lineage: Eukaryota > Metazoa > Mollusca > Gastropoda > Neogastropoda > Conidae > Conus > Conus betulinus. Next base: position 13,258 of record JADBJO010024985.1, read on the forward strand.
CACACACACACAAAGGGGGGACTGTAACTCGAACACAAACCCCCCACCACACACACGCCACCGGAGCACACCCCAATCACACACACAGGTGGACAATATACACACACCAACCACAGCAAACGGTGCGTGGGTAGGAAACCTCAGCTGCGTCATGTGCGTTTTGATAGAGCGCATAGGAGGAGGGGGCGTGGGGGATAGAGAGACCTGAAGCAAATAGGATCAGTAATGATATGAGAGAGAGAGAGAGAGAGATATCTAAAATAATTATATCAGGAAAGGAGTGACACAAATAGATGATAATCTATGAAATATAACTAACAATAATATAAAAAAAGACAAATAATCTAATAAAGGGCGTGGGGGGGTGGGGTGGTTCTAAGCAAGAGTTAGGGGGTCAGACACAAACATATACTTTAAAACAAAAATTATCCGGCCCCTTGTGTGTTGATCAAAAAAAGAGGCAAGAAGATAGGGGTCGTACTGTTTGTGTGTGTGTTGTAAGTGTTTGTGTGAATTTGATGAAAAATTATGAGGTTTGGAAGTAATCTGTGTGTGTGTTTTTTGACTAGAGAGGGGAGGGAGATATAGAGATGAGAGAAGAAGAATGTGCATGACTGCACTGATAATGATATAATAATAATGATACTCATCTGTTTTCTAAGAAGTATACATAAGAAGCAGGGGGTGAGTGCGTTATAGAAAAAAATTATAAACGGGACCAAGTCCTGTGTGTGGTGGGTCGGTGCGTGTGTGGGGTGTGTGTTTGTGTGTGTGATGTGTGTGTGTGTGGGTGTGTTTGTGTGTGTGTGTAAGTGTGTGAGAGAGAGAGAGAGAGAGAGACATCAAAAAGGCTAGAAGGTCCACAGTCAGAAGAAGAGAGCGTTATGATGAAATACCCGTTGATGACCGTATACTTGTTGAACCAAATAGCCTCTTGCGTCAAAAAAGTTTATGTTTTGTTTTGTCGTGTTCCTCTAATACTCTTAGGATTTTTGTTTTCCTCATTCCCTCAACCAAGCGTTTGTTGAATACCTGTGATGAGTATCTAGGCTCCTGCAGAATAATCCTTAAACGCTTCATAACGACTTGCTGGAAACAAACGTGAACAACAAACAAACAAACAAGAAAACACAACCATAATCCTCTAAAAACGCATAGAAGTTGCCGCGCAGGAAGGGTCAGGTATCAAAGTATCAATTCTAATAATAGAGGAACAAGTAATACGCCAGTGGTTAAAAGCAAACAAGTCCGACAAAGTGAAGGGAATACGAACAAAGAGAGAACACGGGTGAAGCGGAATGCGGGGAAGTGAAAGAGGACGCTTTACAACCTTAGAACGGGCGCAACAGGAAAAGCACGAAAAGCCAAAAACTATACCCCTCCCGACAAGAGAGAAAAATTTGTTGAAAAAAAACCCAGTTGACATCAAAGTTTCCGCAAGTCCTAGGCGCGATTAATTTGTCCGTTATGGGGGTGGCTACATAATAGTGTCCAAAATTACCAAGCGTTACATGGTAACATAGCAGTTTGAGTCAACCTGGGACGACAAAACAAAACCACAAGACGTTTTCCGTGGAACCTAATTCGGTTTTTTTTTTTTATTGTTAATAGGTCGTACGAACTAAGATTTGGACTGATGGTGAATGATTATAGTGGTGATTTGATCGGTGATCGCGCGCGCAGCTGATGTGGTAGAGGTGTGTGTGTGTGGTGGGGGTTGATGGGGATGTGGATCGGGTAGCTTTGAGTTATAGTTGTGTGTGGTTGCGTGCTTGCATGGTGGGCGAATGTTTTTTCTGTATACTGTGGTCTCCGTCTGTGTGTAATCTAAGTTGGAGTAGAGCTGGAAAGGGTGATGTTGATGTGAATTTTGTGTGTTGTGGGTGTGTGTGATGGTGTGGGTGTACCTGTGTGTGTGTATGTGTGTGTGTCTGTGGTGTGGTTGTGCGCCATGCTGGACAGCGTGCGGTGTGTGTGTGCCAGTCTTTTTGCGGGTATGGTTTTGGTTGGTGTGTGTTGTGATTGTAGTGTGTGTGTGTGTGGTGGTGGGGTGGTGTAGTGTGTGGTGTGTTTGGATGAGAGAGCGAGAGAGAGGAGAGAGAAGACGACGGAGACGAGGACGAGAGACAGTAGAGAGAAGAGAAGAGAGCCAGAGCGAGAGTAAGAGAGCGGAGAGTGTGACAATTTTCCACCAAAGAAAAAAGAACAAGAAAACTTCCTTCTTCTTTTCTGCGTACTTCATGCTGGATACTCCTGCGGACACTCCCCATATGGACAGACCAGTAATAGTGATATCCACATCTACCCAACAAAGGGATTAGAGTTTTGTGTGTATACCGTTCTTTTTTAATCCCGCATTAAGGCAGCCATAAGCCATAACTCCACATTCGGGAAGGTGCATGCTATGATGTAACGTTTGACATCCATCAACCAACAGGCCAAACTGGCCTTCTCTTTCGAAAGCTGGTGATGGGATTTGAAGTGATGTGCAAGATGTATACGTGCGTTCACACACGGAGCCCTCGGATTATAGTCTCATTCGAAGGACTGTATGGGAAATGGAGTCAGAACTAACGTTAACCTCCGAGGGAAAAAGAAAACACAAGAGCAAACAAATTTTTTTTTTTAATGAACTCTTTCCGGCTAGAGAGTGAAAGTCGACTGATTAAAGATCCACTATATTTTGCGTGCTTCCCCAGGCGGTTCTGAAACGTTCTCTACCTTAGGTGAGACTAAACAGAATTCACTCATTAACGGAACAAATTTGTATTTTGGTCTTTCGCGGACGACACAAACAACGAAAATTCGAAATGAAGAAACGAAGCAGAGTCACGTCTTATTATTCCTCCTATGGTGAAATAAACAACACACGAACGAACACACACCCACATCCAAAAACGAAGGCTGCTTACGTCACCGACTCCGCCTCGCAGAAATGACATAACAGAGCGCACAGACAAACAGGAGTGGGGCACCCCCACCACCACCCCCCCCCCCCCCCCCCCACCACCACCACCACCCCCAAAATTAAAACGTTCTAAGCCTTGCCCATATATCTTGCCACTAGACGCATCTACACAGCAACAACAACTGGAAAAATAAAGAAACACAAATGAACATTTATTCAAGCTTGGCACAGCCTCTTCGCAAATTCTGCCAACTCTCTTAAGGCGTCAATATCTTATTTATTTTTTTTTTTATTCCCGTGAGTAAAATAAAAGGGGGGGGTACTACTCTACATCCACAGACTCCCCAGAGAAGTAGAAAGACGGCAAGGTCTGTTTCAAGGAGTTTCCCATCCCAACATGCCGCTACAAGGGGCTGTAATCGACTCCAGCTTGTCTGAAAGTTCTCCCCCTTGATCGCCTGTTTTTTCGAGTGTGTGTGTACAAGAGCGGCTGAAAAGCGAGAGGGCGCCACAGGTTTCCCGGTGACAGATTGACAGGCAGACATCGGCGCTGGATGCGGGGGAAGAAACGGGGACTGACTTGGAAACGGAATGGAGTGAGAGAAAGAAAAAGAGAAAACCGACAGACAGACAGATGAGGAAGTGTTCAAACAGACTAGGAATTTCCTTCTGTTACCTCCCTTTCTTTCTTTTCTTTTTTTTTCTTTTTTTTTTCAATTTTTTTTTTTTTGTTGTTGTCTTTTTCGTTTTTTCTCATTTATTCGTTGTTTTGTGTTTTGTTGGCTTTCTTTTCTTTCTGTCTTTCCTTTTTTTTTTTTTTTTTTTTTTAGCTGTGCACGTAAATCTAGTCTCTTGTCGTTCTAGTTATATGCCGAATTTTCTCACATTGCAACGAGATTTCTCGCGAACGTTCTCTCTCTCTCTATCTCTCTCTCTCGAGCTCTCTCTCTCTCTCTCGCTCTCTCTCTTCTCTCCCTTCTTCTTCTTCTTCCTTTCTCCGCTCTCACCCCCCCCCCCCCCCCCCCTTCTCTCTCTCGGTGTCTCCGTTCCCCCTCCCTCCTTTCCTTCTTCTCCCCTCCCCTCCTCTCTCTCCCTCTCCCTCCCTCCCTCCCTCTCTCTCTCTCTCTCTCCTCTCTCTCTCTCTCTCTCTCTCTCTCTCTCTCTCTGCGGGATCAGACTAGTTAATTTAAATTCAACAGTCGGGTAATTTGCCACATGAAGTCTGTGATTGTGACAACTCGCCCCACGAAGATCATCTTTCAACTTTTCTCTCATCTAACTCTTCATCGGAATGGTCCTTCTGTCGAACAGGTACAAGGGCATCGTGCAAGGTCA
>JADBJO010024985.1:22500-24401 GCA_016801955.1 Conus betulinus
TTTCTGCATGGAACCACCTGGCTTGTGCCTCGATGGCCATAGGAAAGAAAAAAAGAGAAAGAACCTTCAGACACAATTCAAAAAAAAAAAAAAAAAAAAAAAAATCTCGAGGCAATCTGATTGCGCTAGTCTATAAATACTTGACTCCTTAAGCAAGATCTTGGTGCGTTCATTTTTGGTGTGCAGCCACACTCTTTCGCCCTTCCTCCTTCCGACAAGAGAGAGAGAGAGAGAGAGAGAAGAGAGAGAGAGATGAGAGAGAGAGCTGGGCGGGAAAGGGGAAGGGAGTTAACTACAAAATCCTCGCTTCAAGATGGCCGCGTGTGTCTGCCTATCGATTTCTCATTACTGTGATTGAGGTTCTGGTCCTCGATTTATCTGTCGGTCCGTCTGTCTGACTCAGGGTTTCTTTCTTTAAAACCTAGTTCTTTATTCATCTATTGATTTACTTTGGAAGAGAGAAAGGAGGAAGGGGGGGGGGGGGGGGGGGGGGGGACAGAAGAATAAAGGTTTGATACTTGGCTGTCACTGATTGAATGTTCCAACTTCAAAAACTATAGCTTCTAAGCGCTCTACCTGGATGAAGAAGGGAGCGATGAATAGAGAATAAATAGAATACAGAAAAGCAGAGGGGGGAAAAAAGGTAGAGGAAGAAATTAGGAAGGAGAAGGAGGGAGGAGGAGGAGGAGGAGGAGATGATGATGATGATGATGATGATGATGATGATGATGATGATGATGATGATGATGATGATGATGATGGGTCGAAGGTAAGACAGCGGCTTCATCTGTCTTTCTGTCTCTTCATGAGTGAACGATTTCTCATGGAATATAAACAGCAGGGCGCGCACGTGCACTCATACACATTCATATACACTTTCACACAGAGACACACAAACGCGCGTGCGAGCTCACACACACACACACACACACACACACACACACACACACACACACACTCGCGCGGCGCGCGCGCGCGCACCACACACACACACACACACACACACACACACACGCACTCACGCACGCACGCACGCACGCACACATCGCACGCACGCACGCACACACACACACACACACACACACACACACACACACACACACACACATCGAACGAGTACAGCAAGGCAGGTTTGTTTGTTTTTGTTTTTTTTTTTCTTCCCTCCTCTCAAACTGCAAGGAAAGTCTTGGAAACCATACTACCTTTCTCTTATTCTCTCTCCGGTTTCAGTTGGGGTCTAAATTTACCCACGTTTAACCCCAACAATGGTCGGGTCTCGTATCACTTTAGACAAATGGTTCAGTTCTTGAAACCGCGCGAACGCTCTTTTTTTTTTTTTTTTTTTTTTTTTTTTTGCTGTCCCACCCTCTGCGCGCCACCTTCAAAGGCAGTGCACCCACGCCGCTCATTCCGACACTCCCGTCCACAGGGAGCAGTCAATGTCAAGTCGTCAAGAGGCAACCCACCGGAGGAGACACTGCACTGCTGCCGAGTCACTTCGGTGGTGTTCAGTGGCGCCTGTTCTGACTAACATACGCAGGACACCCACCTACTAAGCCCCCTACTGACGACAATAATTGCTTAGTCGCGGAGGCCGGCGTGAGTGAGCTCTCCCCTCCGGAGGGCGCCACCACGTCCGTCCAACGACAGCCCCCATGGACTCGCCGATACCGGTGACCCCGACGGAACCAAACCAAGGCCACAGACGTGGAGAGGACATCGAAAATTGAGGTCACCATGAGAGCAGGGCATGAAGGGCCACAGAATTTGAGACTTTTTTTTTTAATGCTGATCGATGAGAATGAGGATGATTAAATGATGAGCTACGGATTTCGCGTCAACCAGGCCCGAGAGATACAGGACACCTGCAGTGTTGGTCAGAAATTTGAGCAACCTCTCAG
>JADBJO010024986.1:5000-17500 GCA_016801955.1 Conus betulinus
TTTGTATGTCTGTGGTTAGTGTGTGTGTGTGTGTGTGTGTGTGTGTGTGTGTGAGAGAGAGAGAGAGAGAGAGAGAGAGAGATGTGGTGTTCAAATGTAAAAGGGTGGGTGGGCTGGGTTGTGGTTGTACGTCTGCTTGCTTGTAGGTCTTGGTTTGTGATTGCGTGTGCGCACGCACGTACGTCTATGTGGTGCTGCAATGAATTTTTTATATCTCTCTCTGTCTGGTTGTGTATGTGTGTGTGTGTGTGATTGTGTGTGGTGTGTGCGTGTGTGTGTGTGTGTGTGTGTGGTGTGTCTGTGCGTGCGCGCGCAAGAGGTGTGGCGCGTGTGTGTGGTGTGTGTGGTGTGTGTGTGTGAGTGCGCGCGCGCGCGCAAGAGCACCCCGGAAGAATCGTTAACATACCCAGGAATGTGACTGGAATGTTTGTAAGATGGGAATGTTGAACAGCGAGAGCTGTGAAAGCTATGCTTTACTGATCCCACACTGCAAGAAACCAAGAGTTCCCCCCCCCCCTCCCCCGCCCCCCTCGGTACCATCTTGCACCTTTACAAATAAACGCTTTGCCTGGATTTACTACAGCTGTGAGAAATCGGTTCCTGAAAGTCTTCATGCTCTGGAATAGTTTGCAGCAAGCACGAAGCATCATGACTCGTATGCCTATGAAACTGGAGTCTGTCTATTCACTTTCGGTTTCAGTTAAAAGTCAAGAATGAGAACGTTTTCATGTACCTATTTGTGTGATGAAAAATTCGACGAGATATTTTACTCGCCTCCATAATTTGTACAGTTTGCATGTGAAAGGTATTCAGTCTTCGTCGACATAGTCATTGCTCCAGCTCGTTAATTCTTATCGAGATAATGAAAGCACCTTTGTGTGTAAACGTTGTACAAAACAAGCAGCAAAACGGATGTCCTTGAGGGAAACCAGAATCAATGTGTCAGGATTCAGACTTCCCGTCGCTGGGAAGTACGATAACAGTATTCTCCTGATGTGATGCTGTAGTCTACTTTTGTTAGCAGCATCCAGACTCCATAGTGCAGAGGGCGCTCAATGAGAAGTGAAAACTGGGTCTTGTTGCAGCCATCGTTGAGGTCTGTTTTCAAGGCCTGCGTCTCTTCCCTTTTGACAAGGGGAATATTGTGATTTCAAAATACGAAACGGTAGTTACAGTCCATTCTTAGAAGAAAAAGAAAGGAAGAAGAAAAACGAAGAAAAAAAAATGATAATTATCATCCTGTCGTCTTCGTTACTTGACTGGGAGGACCGTGTCTTGTGAACCTTAAATGAATTGTGACAAAAATTAATACAGCACACATAATATTGTATAACACATATATGTACCTACACACACGCACACACACACGCACACACACACACACACACACACACACACACACACACACACACCACACACATTGCGCACCAGCCTTTTTCTGGGATAGCATTCTTCTTAAAAAACCGAAAAGGCAGAGGAGTCAAGTTACCACTTTTCGCAGTCACTGAGGAGAAACAATCAGGTTTTCGAAATACTGGTATCTGACCAGGAGTTATATGTTAGTGAATTTCCTCCTCATTGGAGATTGTCTCTCCCTTGGAGACTATAAGCTTGCCGAAGGCTCATTTTGAGAAGCATTTATTATTCCCCATTCACCACTCAAGTACATGTTAGGTAGACTTATCTACCACTGCAGATATGAATGCTTATCTCCCCCTATTTCTTCAATCTAAGACATAAGAGCAAGCTTTGTTTTTGAATATTTCTTGCAGTCGTTGCAGCACCAAGCTGCTCTGTAAATTGCTGGAATGGTGCTTGGTACCTATCCTTGGAATTATTAGTTTATTGTGTGTGTGTGTGTATATATATATATATATATATATATATATATATATATGTGGTGTGTGTGTGTGTGTGTGTTGATAAGAAATACAATAAAGCAACACAAACTTTTTCTTAAAAGATGATGACAGACCTCAATTGTTCCAGTAGGGAGGCTTGACATCTATAAAACTCAACTAGACAAATGTGAAAAAGAATTCGTATGCAGACCAACTTTGATATTTGAGACAGTCATATATAACAAACGGTGTAGATCCTAAAAAAAAAAAAAGATGACACGTTTTTACGCGAGAGCTGGAAGACCTGACAAAATGTTGCTTTACTTGATTGATGGTTAAATCATCAGGTTGGCTGCAACCAGTACCCACAGTGCAACAGTCACGCATTGGATACGTCAGGGAATGACCACTCGTAAAGCAATGTTATCAATGCATTGTTGATCTCATCGACATGGATAGGGCAAGACTCCATGGACAGCTGATCAGTAAAAAGTCTTCAGAGAAAAAGACAACTAACCCCCCCCCCCCCCCCCCCCCCCTCGTCAAATTTTGATCCTTAACTCCTTACAATCTAACTTTAAATAGAAATTCTAATTAATCCGCCAGCTAAAAGGGACAAACAAATTACAAAACAACACAGGATATGTCTCGACCGCTTTGGTCTTCTTCAGGCAAGATCAACAACATTCAGGACAATGGAAACGAAGAACGAGCAGTCACTGATCTTGTTTCCGAATTGGGCGTTAAGATGGACGTTGCATTTTGAAATTTGTTTCAGTTTCCGCCTCCAGTGACCTCCCTTTGAAACTCCCTTACAATCTAAGTTTGTCGGGCAGCATCTCGGTCACAAGTTCTGAATGTACGTATGCTATTGCCTTTTTCTTTCCGTCTCCTGGATTCGAACCGGCAACCCCAGGATGGTCACGCTTCTCTAGACCAAGTCACCTGAGGGATGCCCTCAAGACTTAGCAATCGGATTGTAAAGGGTACGATTCTGCCCAACCTTTTGAACAAAGAGTTTGTAGTGGTTATCCCCTCGAACGCGGGATAGAATCGCAGTGTGGGGCAACCTAGCTGGTAGGCTGGAATGCCAGTTAAGAGGCTGGTCACTCAGCTGACAATTTGCCCATGGTTGGTCTGGGCAGACTGGTTTTGAGGAGACAGCCATTTGGACTTCAGCCACATCGTAGTTGGCGTCGCCTTTGCTGAGGAGCTCTTGAGCTTGTCTTTGACCATGGCTGGTCTGGATGGTTTGGTCTGGGAGACTGAGTATAGGCTGGGGGGGGGGGGGGGGGAGGGGAGAGGGAGGGGGGGGGGGACAGTCCCGGGATACTGTGGAGCCGTGGTTGGTGTTGTCTTTGCTGAGGTGGACTTAAGATTTTAGAGAGGTAAACATCCTCAGGTGGGAGTCGTTGCTGGATTTGCCCTAGGTACGAAGTCTGAAGGGTGTCTGTCCTCTGCACTTTTCCAGACCCAGCCACGTACATGGCGGTCGGCCCCGTTGGTTGTCGGGCCCTGGGGGATAGAATGTTCGTTCAGGAGCAGCCCAGCCAAGCCAGATCTTAGGCCCTTTAGACGTTTCCAGTGTTCCGTTGTGACTCAGGCCACAAAAGGCTTTCTCGAAAGATCTCGTTCAAATGGGGTGGAAAGCCTACATACACCCAGCGGTCTGGCTCTGAGATAATTAATTTTCTTCACTGAGCAGAGTGTGGTGAAGGCTGTGACACTGGTTCTGTTATTCAGGTGTTTGTGAATGTAAAGGTATGTTGATGGCTTTTGCGTTTGGTTTGGCTATTTTTTTTACCAAGAGTGAGGGCAGATAGAGTACTATCTTCGTGAAAAAACCTCAGTAAATGGAAGCTAAAAGTTCTATGTTCTATATTTTTTATTGTACAAACTCCATTTTCTTATTAACTGGAAATGTGATATACCAAATTTCCACCGTCAATTATTCAAGTAACTCTGCAACTAAGCAGGGGCTGGCGTTTAATGAGAATGAAATCAAAAACAGTTATTCAGTATTATCACATATTTTATTGTTAGTAATCGACACATCGATGCCAGAGAACATACATTACAGACGTTGTTGTCTTTTCATTGTGATTAGTGGACAAAAGTCTAACGTGCGCCCTGCAGTTTCCTTGTGTTCGAACACAAGACAAACTGGCTTGTAAAACCTTCATGTCAGCAAGAGCACTCTCAGTTGTGTGAGGAATGAAAGTAAGAAACATACGATCTGCTTGTTCTAGAGAGCTAGGATTGCGAGAAAGTCATGACCCCTGTAAATTGTAAGGAGAGGAATTTTATACTGTAAAATAAAAATCGTTTCATGGACAGATTGTCACTTGTAGTCTTACATCCCAAGCCAGACACACAGCACTGATATGCGCTTTGTAGTCGGCTGGACGGTAAACAATGTGAAGTAAAGCTAGCAACTGTGTGAGCTGGGTTTTTTTTATCCAATGGTAACCATTGAAGAAGAAGACCGTTGTTTGAGAAAAAAAAACAAAACAAAACAAAAGAAACAAAATATTGTTAAGGGAGAGAGAGAGAGAGAGAGAGAGAGAGAGAGAGAGAGAGAGAGAGAGAGAGAGAGAGAGAGAGAGAGAGTTTTAGAGAGAGAGAGAGAGAGATGAGAGAGAGACAGAGACAGAGAGAGAGAGAGAGAGAGAGGAGAGAGACAGAGAGATTTAGTTATTTGTGTTGTTTTTTTTGGCCAGCCGACCGCAAGGTCCCATATCAGAGCCGAGAGAGAGAGAGAGAGATGGACAGAGAGAGAGAGAGAGAGAGAGAGAGAGGAGAGAGAGAGAAGAGAGAGAGAGAGAGAGAGAGACGGAGATTGGGGGTGGGGTGGGGTGGGGTGGGAGAGAGAGACAGACAGACAGGGACAGAGAGCTCATCTTAGGCTGCAGGGAAGGAGGGGAGGCAATGACAGGAAAAAAAAAAAAAGAAAGAAAAATGCCCCCTTCATGCCAGCAGTCACACGAAGGAAGTCGAAAGCAACAAAGAAGTCATTGACACTGTATACAGTGTTCAGAGCCATTTGTCGACAGCCTTACTTCTCTTTTGCCTTCACTTTTTTTTCGTGAGGGGGAGGGGGGGGAACAGGTGGGGGAGCAGGGAGTGGAGAAAGACAGGGGCTGTAACAAACAATAAAGCATCACTGCTGACAGTTTGGTGGTGAATTGATTAATAGATACATTGTCACAACAACAAATCAGTTAACAGAAGCATAGAACAACCTCGATGAATGAATACATTCATCCACAATGGTGTCGGCTCTTGTTTTCGTGAAAACATTCAACGGACACTTTTTATTATAAAGAGAAAGAAAACGTACAAACTAACAGAGGTGCATAAAAGTCAACATTGCAGATGTCTTCTTTTTTATTTCTTTCCGGAAAATCTTCAAAAGTCGTCAGCCAAAAACTTTCAAAACAAACCGAGGCCCACGGGCCTGGTCACGTGACTCTTCAGACCAGCAGGGGTACCGGAAGTCCTGCGGATCTCTGTATCAAGCCAAAGCATAAGGGCGACGTTTCCACCTGCCCTCTCCGGTGATTTTGCGAAGAAACACGCAGTCGTCGACGCTCAGATACGAGGAGACTGGAATCTGTTAGCGTCAGAAAGTGGTTGAACATAGAACAGTCGTCAGCATGAGTATCATGGTTGTGAACGAAAGTTTGTAGGAAAGAGACAGAGAGAAGTAGAGTTTGAGATGAGAGAGTACTGGAGGAGGGAAAGACAGAGAGAGAGAGAGAGAGAGAGAGAGAGAGAGAGAGAGAGAGAGAGAGAGAGAGAGAGGGGAGAGGGAGGGGAGAGAGGGAGAGAGAGAGAGAGAGAGAGAGAGAGAGAGAGAGAGAGAGAGAGAGAGAGAGAGAGAGAGAGAGAGAGAGGCAGGCAAACAGATACAGACACAGACAGCAGACAAACAGGTCAAACAGACAGTCAGACATACAGAAACGGAGAGACAAAGAGACAGTGTGAGAGAGAGGCAGATCACTCGCCTACTCGACCAATGATGTCTTGACACCCCATCCCCTAAAGTCCCCATCGTTTCCCAATCCGGTCTGTCTCACCCTTACCTTCTCTCCCGCATAGAATCTGTTATTTTAGACGTATCCACACATTCGTAACACAGTACGATCATAACGAAAGACACAGCAACGCAACAGAGAAGTGGAAAACGTTTGGAACCGGCAATGGCAAGATAATGCATGCACATCAGTTTGCAAGCGTAAGATAAGCATTCCAAGATGTGGATGGGAGAAAGGGGATCGGAGAAGAAGGGGGAGATCTTATTTCCAATGAGTATGCTTAGGATCTATCCGACTATAAGTTTGTCATTCTGCTATACAAAATGGGGTTCCCCCCCGCTGCCCTGGCAAAATTGATGGAGATTGAAGATAGCCGCCTGGTATTTCTTACCAAGCCACAAAAATTGTCACTGTTATCGTGTGCCATCGTGTACCGGTGGAAATGGAGGACACGTATAAACATTGCATGTATATCCTATGTGAGAAACTGGAAGAATAAATGAGATAAATGAAAATGAGTGACTGATATTTGAATGGTACGGGAAACGACTGAATGAGCGCCAGTAGGCTGCTCTTCGGCCGGCTCTTCTACCTGGGTAGGCAGCCCGTTGAGTGAGTGAGGTAGTGTGTTTAGTGTAAAGCGCTTAGAGCTTGGTCTGTGACCGAGGATAGGCGCTATATAATACCCAATATAATAATAATAATAATAATAATAATAATAGACAACAACGTAATGATACCCAACTGAAATCTACTCCCACACCTTGAGGCATCATACAATGTATTAAGTACGCTTTTGGTTTTCGACAAAATCTATTCTATGACGTTAGGACACATTTTCAGACATTTCACTATTCCTAGTTCAGGTGTACTCTTCCTTTGCTGTTTTTTTTCTTGTTGGGGTGGGTCATTATGAGAAATCATGAGGAAACATGTTCAGACGAAGATCATAATTTTCTGTTCAATTTTGTTTTGTAGTCAGAGCTGGTCTTGACGCCGATCTTTAAGCATTGTCCATCATCAGAATGCATGTTCACTCAGACGTGCCCATTCGGACGTTTACACGTATTTAATATCATCATCATCATCATCATCATCATCACCATCATCATCATCATCATCATCATCATCATCATCATCATTGTTATTATTATTATTATTATTTATTATTATCATTATTATCATCATCATCATTATTATTATCATGACAATGATTATAATAATAGCAACGATAATAACCCTGCATTTGTAAAGTTCCTTGCCAAAGGTTCTAAGAGCTGAGAAATCCACACTCTCGTGTACACAACGGGCTGCCTGCCTAGGTAGTGCCGACTAGAGAGCTGCCTGCTGGCTCTTCAATCAGTCGTTTCCTGTGTCATCCAGTCAATATCGTCGTTCACTCTGTTGTATTACTTCCTTCATTCTTTCAATTTCTCACACAGGGTGCATCTATGATTAACGTGTCATCCATACCAACGGCCGAACTGGCCTTCTCTCTTCCGAAATTTGGTGATTGGGTTTTACGTCTGTGCAAGATGTTATGCGTGTGTTCACACACGGAACCTCGGTTTTTAAGCTCATTCGAAGGACTATTTGGGAAATTTGGGAAATGGAGTCAGAACCGAGGGGAAAATCCCCCTGTACTGAAACGGCCGGCGGCGGAGATTCGAACCCGCAACCCCAGGATTACCAAGATTACAAGAGTCCGATGCACTACCAACTGAGCTACTCCGGCCCCAAGACACTCTATTTACAAGACAGTCCTGGAGTACACACTTTACCAGACGCTTTACAACATACATGTATACTGATTCTATGCTACGACTGACACTTACAGTGGTGTTCTTGTCTCCGTTGCTGCATGCAGTGTGTGTGTGTGTGTGTGTGTGTGCGTACGTGTGAACGTGTGTGCGTGCGTGCAAGCGCGCGCGCGTGTGTGTGTGTGTGTGTGTGTGTGCGTGCGTGTACGTGTGTGTGTGCGTGCGTGCGTGCGTCCGTGCGTGTGTGTGCGTGCGTGTGTGTATGTGTGTGTGAGTGCGTGCGTGCGTGCGTGTACGTGCGTGCGTTTGTACACGTGCGTGCATGTGTGTGCATGCGTGCGTGCATGCATGCGTGTGTGTGTGTGTGTGTGTGTGTGTGTGTGTGTGTGTGTGTGTTCTATTTGTTCTTGTGTTTTTTTTTTTTTTACTCATAAAATACAATTGAATGGATGGAGGGATAATCTTTTTTTTTTTTAATCGCTGTCCTTAATGCAAGTGTCATGCTTTCTTATTGCTGATGTACTTGTACGTGCTGTAGCACTGTTTTTAAACCTACCCGTTTTTTTTTTTTTACGACGGATTCCGAAAGAAGCCCCCAGACGAATCCAGCAACCCCACTTTAAATATAGGCATCTAGTCGTTGCAAACGTATTAAAGAAAAACAACTGAAAATAATAGTAGCAGCAGCAGCAGCAGCAGCAGCAACAGCAGCAGCAGCAGCAGCAGTAGTAGTAATAGTAGTAGTAGTGGTGGTGGTGGTAGTGGGTGGTGTAGTGGTGGTGGTGGTGGTGACAGCAGCTGCAGCAGCAGCAGCAGCAGCAGCGGAAGCAACAGCAGCAGCAGCACCCACACAGTAGCAGTAGTAGCAGTAACAACAGCAGATAGACAACAGTAGTAGTAGTAGTCGTTATGGTTATAGTAGTAGTAGCAGCAGCAGAACTAATAGTAGAAGTAAAAGAAGCAGCAGCCGGAGCAGAAGTCGTGCCGTTAGTGGTCATAGCGGCAGCAGCAACAGTAGTAGTAGTAGTAGTAGTAGTAGTAGTAGTAGTAGAAGTAGTAACAGTAGTAGTAGAAGTAGTAGCAGCAGGAGTGGTAGTACTAGCAGCAGCAGCAGTAATAGTAGTAACAGAAGAAGTAGAAGTAGTAGTCGTAGTAGGAGTAGAAAAAGTAGTAACAACAAACAGCGGCAGAAGCACTAATAGTACTGACAGAAGTAGCAGAAGTCGTCGCAGGAGTAGAGTCATCTGCAGCAGCAGTAATAGCAGTAGTAACGACAACAGCAACAGTGATAGTAACAACAGTTGTAGTGGAAGCAGCAGCAGCAGCAGCAGCAGCAGCAGTAGTAGCAGCAATAGTGGTAGAAGTAGTTGTAGCACAGCGCAGCAGCAGCATCGTCGTTGTCGTTGTCGTCGTCGTCGTCGTCCTCGTCGTCGTCGTCGTTGTCGAAGTAGTAGTAGTAGTAGTAGTAGTAGTAGTAGCAGCAGCAGCAGCGGTAGCAGCTGCAGAAACAGCCGCAACAGAATTATTAACGGTAGTGGTAGAAGTAGCGGCAGCAATAATCACTGCTCCATCATTTGCAGTAGTAGTAGTAGCAATAGCAGCAATAGAAATAGCAGTAGCAGCAACATCACCACCACCACCACCACCAGTAACAATGGCAGTATCAATAGTAGTAGCAGCAGCAGCAGCAGCAGCAACAGTAGTAGTACAGTTTGTAGGAAATAGCAGCGATAGCATACATGCTAGTAATAGTGGTGGTGCCAGGAGCAGCAACAGCAGCAACAGAAGCACATGCAGAGGTAGAAGTAACTAAAGCAGCAACTGAGCTGTTGTAGTAGTAGTGGTAGGTATAAATTATTTGTGCTGCTTCCGTTTGAGTTGTAGGTAGGAGCAGCACGTATCACACAAAAAAGACATGAATAATAACACAACAGCTACAACAGTAATAATAATGATAATGATAATAACAATCATAAAAGCAGTGATGCTACTACTACTACTGCTACTGCTGCAGCTATCGTTACTACCATCGCTACTGATATTCCACATCCATTTTGCGCCTGATATAAATAAGATATAAATACAGCAGACGCAGATGGTGGCAACTGATGTCTGTGATTTAATACGTACGCCGATGAAGATCGTACATTACGAAGTTATCAGAAAGGCTAGCTCTTGGAATGTGCACATTTGAATGCTCACATGTAAAGGGGCACATGTGTTTTATTCCACATCCATTTTGCGCCCAGTTTGAAGAGAGAAGTGATTGCTCGTTCTTCGTTTTCATTGTTTTGGACGCTGTTTGTCTTGCCTGAAGAAGACCAGACAGGTCGAAACGCGTCGTGTTTGTGTCTTGTAGTTTGTTGGTCTCTTTCGTTGGGCGGAACAGTGATCTTTCTTTTGAGTTTGTTTCAATGCCCCCCCCCCCCCCCCCCCCCCCCCCCCCCCCCCCTGCAGTCACCTAACTTTTAGTAATTTCTGTCAATCCTCTTCGGCGTACACTATTGAAGGGGCACGTTATTAAACCGGTGAAAATGATGACCCGCTTTTACCACCAGGGTACACACAGTTGAAAAACCACAAAACGGCTGGCGAAAGGAATCAATCTATCAGGGCACATACAACCGAAAGACCGTAAAAGAACAGTTAGCAAGTGATTCCTTTGCTGACCTTCAGGGCAGGAACAATAAAACTACCACCTGACACAGGGTGTGAACTGACTGGTGAACTTACACAATAACACCACTGTCATGTGACGTAGCCTGACATCAAGGCATGTGACGCTCCATCACTTTTAGTCTAGTGATATGAATCGTTTCCTCCATGCCACAACTAAAAAGGAAGAATATTCATGTGGCTTGACTAGTGTAGCGGGCGTCCCCAATAATCGTGAGGATCGCTCAGTAAAATAAACAAGGGTTGGTCATTGGGTAAAAGTGACCACTGAGAGTTTAAAAAGGGCTGGTAAGGTGCCGGTCATGTGTTTTGAACACTGAGTATGCGCTCACTAGGAGGAGGGAGGAAAGAATTAGTTTTTAGCCCAGGAGATGGCCTAAAGACTCGAACCCGTCAGGACGTTGGTCAAGGGGTCCTCACCGCTGACCAATCATTACCAGCCCTTCACCCTTCACCCCGTCAGCTATTCCTCCTCTGATGCTGCGACGGCACCGTTTCCTTAAGTGCTGAGACGGGTGTTTAACGATGGCCGTGGTGTGGGGAACACACCGATATTTCAGCCCCAGCAATCGAAGATCCCGGGTAGAGGAGTCGGATCTCATCGTTGCCCCAGTGACTGGAGAGTTCAAGGGGCAAGCGCTTTTTATCTGATGCAGGCAGGGCATCATGATGGTATGGGGCGAGCGCTTTCTCTGATGCAAGTATGGCATCATGATGGTGTAAATTATTTTATTCTCCTGGTATGGATCTTGGGCAAATCTTGCGTAAAAAGGCCATGACTTTATATTCTTGGAGGATGTGTGTATTCTTTCTCTATCAAGAAGGAGATGATCTAGAAAGACTTTATTCATGTACATTCGTAACTTGATTTATCTCTCAGTGTGAAGAGAGAGAGAGAGAGAGAGAGAGAGAGAGAGAGAGAGAGAGAGAGAGAGAGAGAGAAAGAGAAAGAGAGAGAGAGAGAGAGAGAGAGAGACATGTATAGAATTTGTTTGATAAATACCGGAGCGTGATGAACGTTGTGGGAATTGTTCAATTCATTTAGTAAAGTGTTTTTTCCCCGGAGGAGAGGGGAAGAAGAAGAAGAAAAAAAAAAAACATTCTGTAGTGCGTCTTTTGGTTGACTGGAGGGATTGCGCGTGCGTATGGAGTAAATGCTGTCATGAATGCGTGCGTGCAAGAGTGACAGCGTGACAACTACCATAATTATAACGAAGGGTGAGAACTGATTGGTGAAGTTAAACAATAAGACTACCACGTAACGCAGGGGGAGAACTGATCAGTGAACTTATACAAGAAAACTACCACATAACCATAACGACGGGTGAGAACTGATTAGCGAACGTCCCTTTCCGGACGTATTGTATAGGTGAGCCACATGAAAAACAGGGGAAATTGATGATCGTACTCACGTTTTGCGCAATCGCACACTGGGCACCTGAAAACCAGAAACATCACCGGAAATAATGAAATAATTCTAAATCATTATTTAATGATCAATAAGATCTTAAGAGTAACGAATACAAAAAAAAAATGTCCTTCACATCAATGTGGGCACCTGGAACGAGAAGAGATCATGATCACCACAAACAATATAATGATTAAAAATATATATATATATCATTTCATCCTCAATCATATTTCAAGAGCATTGAGTAGAAAACTATTCTTCGAATCATGAATGTATGATATCGGCAAATAAATGGGGACAGTTGTTGGACGGATGTAGCGAGCGGAAATCTCCCAAATAAATGGGACGTTCACTCGTGTTGATTTTGTTAATAAGAAACGATTATTGCCAGCAGGTGTCTGTCAGTGACGTCATGTGTAAGTGAGATGAGAACAAGCAGAGCTGCTCAATGCAGTTGCGCATTGGCTGTGCAGCGGCTCCTCCGTTGGTTTACCACATGGCCTTTTTGACACCGATTGTCCCCCGTGGGCTGCCTGTGCTGAGATCCACGAGTCCACAGGAACCAGACGTCATCTGTCTCTCAGTGTGGCTATTTATGGGGGATAGGAATGAACGATTTAGGAGAGGGAAGGAGAAAGAGGGGGGGGGGGGGGGGGGGAGGGGGGAGCGGTATGCAATGCATGGTATGTATAGCTGAGCAATCGGAATGTTGATGATTTTTTATGCCTTCCCTTGCATCGGTGTGTGTTTGGATCCTTAAAGCGCAGGCTTCAGA
>JADBJO010024987.1:0-12500 GCA_016801955.1 Conus betulinus
TAGGCGTAGATAGTTCTGTACGACTTTTACAAGTCTTGTTTACCCAGTTTGGTCAGCTAGCATCAGACATTATGGGCAGGGATTTTTCAAGCAGTCTAAACACAAAGTCTTCCTACTGTTCAGTACATACATGAGTACAAGTACCATCCTGCAGTTTGATACTGTGCACAAAAAGAAACGCATATTTTTTTTTTCGCTGAAAATATTAAAGGAAAATTTTGACTGAGACATGCCCTGTATAGCAGGGAACTCTTGTCCAGTGTGAATAGTCAGACATATAGTATCTGCGTAAACTTGATGGTTTGTAAACGTTTCTTTTTTTTCATCAGTTTTGCCGTCGTAAAAAACCCCAGCAAAACATACTCAAATATAGAATGTGCCACAAGGGTACACGCTGGGCCCTCTCTAGTCCTTCTCTGAAGGTGGTACAGTCCAGGTGCATGGGATCTGCAGTCTTCACCCCCCACTTTACTTATCAAACAAGTCGAGAGTCCTTGATGACTGGCTTACCTCAGGTCCCTGGGCACCCCACTGGTCGCTTCAGAGTGCTCATGACCCGCCCCTCACTGGTGTAAGCTCTGTCCACCTTGTCCATACTTTTAACCCACGCCCAGAGAGATTGACCCTCGGTAATGTCAGATCTTCGTTTACACACACACGCCTCAGTATCTTTTCCTTCCGTGGTAGTGATTTGTTTTTTTCATCACCTCCCCGTCTGTCATCCTGGAGACCAACCGAACCAGCACAGCATGGCCTCCTCCTTGCTGTTGTTTTGCCTGTTGTAAAGCACTTCAGCGGATGAACAGCAACGGGTGAGGCTGCGGGTTGCACACGCTGCTGCTTGACGGTGGTGTTTTCGCCGGTGGACTTTGCAGACATGAAATATGGACTGGTTCACCCACGGGAACGCTCTCGTGGAGGTTTTGTCGTGTGACAGCCGGTGGCCATTTCACAATGGCATCTGTCAGGGTGCAATTATCTCCCTTGACGTCTCAATGGAATTCCCTGTTCGTGCCAGCACCCTGTGTGAACACAGCAGAGGCATGCAAGGGTGGTGCAGGATTGCTCCCAGCTGGTTTGTTCAGCAGTTGAGGACAGTACTTCTCTGGGTCTTACACGCACTTGCGGGTGTATTTTTTTTTGTACTCCCAGTTCTTATAGAACAGAAACTACTTTACAATGGGAACGAAGAAATGCTGTCTGTCAGCCTGTCTGTCTGTCTGTAGTCAAAATGTGTTTCACTGGCCCCAGACAAAACCTCTGGGCTATAATGGCCCCCAAAAGTGCTTAGCTGATTTCTTATCTCAGTGACAACACGCATGTTTGATTGTGACGTTGTATTCAAGATAGATCTGAACTGGGAGTAGGTTTATATGCTTTGCATCTTGTTCTTTCTTTTAATAAGTGTTACAGTCGCTCCTGCGTTTGTGACCACATTGATTACCTTCTTTTCTAGCGCTTGTATCGACCCGCCTGTGTCGGTCTTAACATCGAAAACACGGACTGATTCGCGTCCGGTCAATCATTGCCATAGATGAGAGCAGCTGGCACACGCTGCGATCTCCTTTCGTTGGCGAGTAAGCCTGGGGGATCAAAATGCTCACCCAACTCTTAGAAATCCACTTCATCACTCAGCACCTGCCCAACACTATTAGCTGGTACAGGAACCAGCTGTTTGATCGGAGGGCTGTCTGACACGTCCTTCTTATTATGATGGACCATCAGTTTCATTAACGCGAGTCATCACCGTTCTGGCATCTAGGATACTTTCCCTGCTTTCATTGCACCCTATTCTTCTTGCCTGTGCTATCCTAGATTCTAATTCCATGTCACTACGTTTGCTGCTAACATCGTAATCAACTTCCACTTTGGGGAATTCTGCTTTCTTGATGAAGATTAACTAAAAAGTCCTCTCTCTTCGTCTTCGTTATGCTCAGATAGATAGATAGATAGATAGATAGATAGATAGATAGAGAGGACGGAAACAGAAACATCACTATGACTTAGGCTATATCTCTATCATTATTACCTTCATTACTTTTTAATTTGAAAACTAATGGCTCAGCAATTTTACTTCACTGCAGTATGAGAGTTCATTTGTGTGTGTGTGTGTGTGTGTGTGTGTGTGTGTGTGTGTGTGTGTGTGTGTGTGTGTGTGTGCGTGCGTGCGTGTGTGTGTGTGTGTGTGTGTGTGTGTGTGTGTGTGTGTGTGTGAGGGGGGGGGGGGGGGGGGGGGGGGGGGGGGGCGATCGCACATTGTTTTTTTTTCAGTTTTCATTATGATTATATTTCTTTCTTTTCATTTCTTTACTGCATATTTTGCATTCTTGACAAACCGTGACTTGAGCACCAGTAATAGTCTTCCTTCTTGTTTCTGGCGGTACCACTGAGATCTAATAGTCCACACAAAGAGAAGTGGATCAAGTCCAGAGTTAAATGGTAACACGAAGGCAACCATGATGTCGTGGATCTCGTTGAAAAGAGTTGGAATGTGTGATCTCATTATGTTCACAAATCCGAATGCAAACCATCGAACAGCATGCGTGGCAGTCACCTTTGCCATCACGTGGACTGAAAAATAAACCGATCTCTGTGTAGGATCCAGTTTTATTCTGTATTTTGGTGTTCGAAGATGTATGGCTGCTTGACCCACCATAATTAGTAAACACAAAGCAAAATTGAATAGAACAGTAACTGCAAACCATTTAAAGTTTGGTCTAAAATGGCTCATATTACCAAATAAAGCCAGACGACACAGACCAGACTGACCCTGGAGTCCCCAGTGTGACCGTCCAGGAAGAAGTGGAATCAGCAATAATAAGGCTCCAGCAATCCACATCACAGTACAAACCATACTGGTCAAAGAATGGTTGAATCTCCAGGAGTGGTCTGGAAAACGCAGGACAACCACGTGATACAAGGTGATGAACCCAACGATCATTACTGACACAGAACTGGACAGAAAGCACAGAAACCCTGCCAGTCTGCAGGTAAAGCTGGTGGTCCATGCTTTCTCGTTCTGTAGGTACTGACCACTATATATCAGGTCTACTGCCACAACAATGCTGACGTGGCACCCATACATATGTCGGTGGACAGAAAATTGGTAACAGCTGACAGGAAATTCTGTTCAAACAATTTCTTGACAGCGGATAAAGTAATGAAGCAAAGCCAGCTCCCCATGATCGCGAACGAGACAATTTGCCAATAGAAAAACTGTGTACAGTTTGGAGGCTGGCAGCGTTGTACACGACGGTAGCACTGTATGGGAAGCGGAACAGGTAATTTTACTGGAGTGTTTTGGGAGTACACTGACACAACAAGATCTGTGGTTTGAGCATGAAATGCGTTCTAGTTCATCTGATCTTGAAAACAGATCGAAGGAAAAGTGAACAAGCGTATTCCCTTTCAGATCCAATTCTTTGAGTTGTGGCATTGTTTTAAAAACCTACGGGCCCAACTGTTTCAGCGCCAGAAAGTGACACATTTAAGAAATACAGATGAGGTAATATATAGCGATTTCATTATAAAGGATGTTCAGATGTGTATTTGAGGTATCCAGTCGTTTTCAATATGTAGCATATGCCTCTTCACTCTGCTTTTGATTTTGTTGACAGGATTGTTTCCCACGTGAAGACATTTCAAATTTGGTAACATAGAGAAAATGGCAATATCAAGCGTTCTGATGTTATTACTGACCAAACTGATATACTCTAGATTTACCAGCTTAGTCTGTGAAATATTATACAAGGAACAGGCAGCCAGAATCAAACGCACAAGATAAGTGTTTTCATTAAAATCAGACAGTGACATTTTCGAGCCTGTTGCATCCACATATCTTAATTTAGGGAACAGGTCAGAGGTGAACAAACTGCTGCAAAGGAAGACATGACCTTGACACAGGCACTCCTCAGGACAGGTCCTGTCACACATCAGTTCACCATCACGCTGTGGACACTGACCCCAGCCATCACACAGATAATCGCCATGCACACACACCGTGGAAGCGCGACAGCGAAAGAGAGAAGAACACGTTACTGTCTCACAGTCTTCTTCGTCTTCTCCACGTAAGCAGTCAAAGAATTCATTACATCTAGTGTAGACAGGCAGACAGTACAGCCACTCAGACGTACAACGATAATGACTGTGAGACAAGAGTGGTCAGCTGTCATCAGCTGTTGGGTGAAGTAACCTGTCCCATCCAGATTCACATAAAACAGTTGCTTCATGTCCTCATTTTTGACCGGTGTCAGGTAGGAGTTGTCATCGGGACACTCGGCCTCATCAGAGTCATCCAGACAATCTGTGTACTGGTTGCAGCGTTGACCTTGAGAAGTGCATTGACCGTTAGAGCAGAGGAAACCAGAGCATGGAGGATGTTCACAGAATGACTCATCACCTCCATCTGGACAGTCCTGTCTGAAGTCACACACAAGACTATGATGCGTTGTCGTGACATCATCGTTACATTTAAACATGACGTAGGTAGATGTGAATCGTCTTTCGAGAAATATCGTGCCAGCGTGTTGTGTGTCACTCACGTTCATGAACATGTTCTGTTTGGTAGGAGTTTGTTTTCATTCTGAGACTTTCGAAACTGCACGACAAGAACCTGTGCGTCAGACAACTCTCTGAGCACCTTGATAAAGACTGTCGGGACTGTGTCCAGATGGAATTGAAAGAGGACAAATCAGGCCACAACACTTGTGAATGAAAACCTTCATGACCTTGAGCCAGATACTCGCACAGAACTGCTGTGGAGTGAAAGTAGTGTCTGCAGTCCGAGCAAATGTCATGGAAGAGAAAGCTCTACGTGTGACTGTCCTTGCAGGAAGATCCTTAGAACGGATGTTAAAGTGATCCACGTTATAGACAATAGTTTTGTCAGACCATTGGTAGAACTTGCTGTATACAAAAGACCCCTGCCAACCTGACGTGCACCCCAATCGCACAGAAAATTCACCGCAGTGTTTGAAGAGGAGGAGGAAATCCACCTGTTCCTTCCTGGATTTTACCATCCCAAATCTACCACCCTTTAAAAAAACACTCTTGATCAGATAACTGGACCAGTGTCAGTTTATCAAATACGAGGAGCTTAAAACACTTGTTTTGTGTGAAGCCACCATTCCCTTGCAGTTGGTGCTGCTGAAGGCGCAGTGCTCTGTTTCATCTCGCCCATCTTCACATTCTGACCTATGGTGACAATCCACGTGTTGCCGGAACATGTCGTAGTAAGTAATCCACAGAACAGTTGAACAAACCAGTGGACAGTTTTTTACAGGTTCATGTGTTTTGTACAGCACAGACAGGTACAATTTCAGGCCACCGTGACAACAGTTGTATCGAGGCAGGACCTTAAGGTGTGTTGTGTACATAACGTGGGCTGGGGAAGGATAGGAGGTGCACACACGTACACCAGTTTTGGTGGAAGAAGTTGGTTTCCTGTACGTTAGTTTCAAGGAAGAACAATGCATACAACTGTCAGTTGATGGAAACTGCAGCAGACTGATTATGAACCATCCTGCGGGTGCGCTCCACCCACTGTCGAACTGGATAGATGCACGATCGGTCTGATAAGTCATCTGTAGATATCCAGAATACTTCGCTAGGCGTTCCACAATGAAATTTTTTATTTTTGAACGTCTCTTTCGTCACTTTAACCTGGGGATTGTTACTGTTGAATAAAACAATCTTTTTCTCTTTTGGATTCAATGAGCATCTCATCCAGGCTGTGGTGATTGCATTTCATGTTATACGGCATTGTTCCCGTTGGACTGAACACGTTGACAGCCCAGAGCCTGGAGGTACACCAATACTCTAACCTTTGGATGAGAATACGCACATACATACCATGGGGCGCCGCTAGATTCAGCTGACAGAAGGTCCTGAAATCACCACACACCCCGTATATCACACCCTGCTGTGCTGTGTGCCAAGGCACGGTGTTCCGACAGTCTGACGCGTTTGTATGGACGACGGTGTTGTTTGTGTCGTTTTGGTTGATGGTGTACTCTACACCTGGACAGACGTCGGTGATTTCCAGAGGGTCAAGAGTGGTGCTGATGTACGTGCTGTTCACATTCCATGGACGTGTGACCAAGGCACCCCAGACTGTCAGAAGACAAACTCTGCCATCACACAGTATTAAGATCCAAACAGACAAGGCGTACCGGTAATGTCGTCTCGTGAGACGTAAAGCTAATACCATATTTCCGTGTCAGCTCACTCCAGGTATTGGAACGAACTGGTGTACATAGCCCACATCGCGTCACATAGAAATAAACAAATAAATAAATAGAGAGATAAAGAGATAAGTATCTAAGTAAAAAATAGATAAATAAATAAATAAGAAAAAAATACACCGCGCATTGTCATACTTTCAGTTCTCTGTCGAATTCTTTCATTATTGAAAAATACTATATTTTGAGACGCAGTGTTAGCGCTTTGAGAGATGTGAACTAGGAAATATTAGCCCCATCCACATACCCCACCCTTTCTCTCCCCCCACCTCTGTCTGTCTGTCTGTCTGTCTGTCTGTCTGTCTCTGTCTGTCTGTCTGTCTCTCTCTCTCTCTCTCTCTCTCTCTCTCTCTCTCTCCAGGAATTATTTTTACAATCCATAAAAATAATTAACTAAATGTTGCTAATCTTCTTGAAGATTCCAATATAATGATGGTAACACCAATAACAATTACAGTATCGGCAGCAGCAGCAGCAGCAGTAGCAGCAGTGGGCAGCAACAACGTCGTCGTCATTCTTCTTCTCCTCCTCCTCCTCCTCCTTAAAGCTTATAGAGCTCACTATAAAAAAACAAACAAACAAACAAACAAACAAAATGCCAGACCAACAACGGCTCGGGACGCTTTACAGGATATATTAATGTACTGATGCAATGCACGTACTATTCTACAAAACGCATTACATCAGTAATACACATATGCACATTAGATAAGTCATGTTTCAAGTGGATTTTCTCCCTTTTGAGTCCTTCATTCTCTCTCTTGGTTTTCTTTGATGTTGAACTTTTCTGTTCAGGTCCCAATTTTTTTTCCACTTTCATTTTACAGTTTAGTGGCACTCGACAATTGAGTTTTCGGGTGTTTGATTACATTTAATATCATTTCGTGAAGCTTATCAAGTCTTGGGTATGTATAATAGCTTTTGACTTTTTAATGTTCTTTTTCTGTCACTGGGTTGGTTGAATAGTTGTTTTTGGTGTGGTATCTATCGCAGCCGTGCCTCTGACGGAGTGTTACTTAGTCTGAGCGACAGAATGACTTTGTTCTCCTACCTCTTCAAAGTAACGAATGCATATCTGTTGTGTCACGAATCTGCAGGTTGTATATATTTGATTTTAACTCATAGGTTTCATGGTCTTTTTCTCAGAATCATTTGGTGACACTTTCTATACCGAAAGTGTCATATCTAAACTCGCGTCTGTACCTTTTTATATTTACCTCTACACTTCTAAAATGTTTGCTGATAGAAAACTTGCTGCCCACTCTGCACATTATCTACATCATCTTTTCTCAAGCTCCTTACGAAAACGCGTAACTGATACGAAGGCGGAGAGGTACACATCCAGTGAGTTCGTCGATGGAAGTCATCACATCAGAGCGTGCACCTGTCCATTTGTTATTCCACAATGACACCGACCTTCTGTTGTGCCAGATCCAGGTCCATCCTTAGAAGTTAAATCATCATTTTGTTGTTTGTGAGTGCCTTCGTCCAGATCATTCCTTTTTTTCCCCCGCCCGTCTGCATTAGGTTTCTCTTTCCTAAAGCGTTTGTCTTACACTTTGGAATGTTCTCTTATACTTAGCATTCTCGCACATCCAAGCACTTGCACTGTACCTTACCAGGTCAGTCTGGACACTGGCTTGGGGACCTTGTCGGGATTTTGGCCAGTCTCTTCACTGTACACTATACGTCAGTCTTGGTCCGAGTCTGTCTTTATGCCGTCAAAGCCGCCGTGTCCGTCTACGGCCGTCCTTTCACGGTAACCGAAGCCGTCTTCCTGAGTTGTCGGCCCTAACACTGTGGTCTGCCTCTGCTTCTGTCAGCATGGTATTTCTCATGCACCAACTAATGGTACATAGCGAAGGTGCCCCTACTGAGCTTAGCTGTCATACGGTCAGAGCTGATCTTGCTTTTTTACCCGACCGATGGTAAGCACTTCTCACACAATCGCCCTTCTGCAAAGCTCGCCTGTAAGCATAGCATCCATGCGCTAAGTACCAGTAATATACTTCCCCTGAGTTCAACTTGAGAGTTTTTCACTCGGGGAATGCAGTGAGGAAGAGAGTCCTTCACCTCGCTCAAGAATTCAACGCCGTCAAGTACAGACAAAAACGCTCAGACTAAAGGTCAGGCTGGTCATGTTGATACTAGCTTTGGATACCTGTTTACCAACTAAAGGCCGGGCACGTCCCCTTGCAGGCAGGATGCTCCAGTTCCTTTGCCTGAAGTCTTTGGGCACATTCCTTCAGAGAGGACACCTGGCCTTCAATGTCAGCTCTCCAGGCCATCTGACAAAATAGTCAGACGTCCTGTAGATTGGGGAAGCTCCTTGAAGCGCACGGGTGATGGGTTTATCCGTTTGGAGAAACCACTCAGGTGATGGAAGAGGATCGCTGGCCCTTCAGCGTCCTCAAGGGTGAGGCAGAACGCATTGACCTCTCCGTCTCAGCTTTGGTCGTACCCAGCGTTCTTAAGAATGAGGTGGGACACTGACTTCCTACAATCATCAGCCTTTCACGCTCAACGTACTTAGGGGTGAAGGGGAAACTGACTTCCTATCTAGCTCCACGTTCGTCACGCCCAGCGTTGTTAGGAGTGAAGGGGAAACTGACTTCCTGTCTACTTCCACGTCCATCACGCCCAGCGTTATTAGGAGTGAAGGGAAACTGACTTCCTGTCTACCTCCACGTTCGTCAGGCCCAGTGTTGTTAGGAGTGAAGGGGAAACTTACTTCCTGTCTACCTCCACGTCCATCATGGCCAGCATTGTTAGGAGTCAAGGGGAAACTGACTTCATATCTATCTCCATGTCCATAACACCAGCGTTGTTAGGAGGGAAACTGACGTCCTGTCTACCTCCACGTCTATCACGCCCAGCGTTGTTAGGAGTGAAGGAAAACTGACTTCCTATCTACCTCCACGTCCATTGTGCCCAACGTCGTAAAGAGTGAAGGGGAAACTGACTTCCTGTCTACCTCCACGTCTATCACGCCAGCGTTGTTAGGAGTGAAGGGGAAACTGACTTCCTGTCTACTTCCACGTCTAACACGCTCAGCGTTGTTAGGATTGAAGGGGAAACTGACTTCCTATAAAGCTCAAGCCTTCGTCACGCCTGGCGTCCTCATAAACGAGGCAAAAACAGAGTTTCTGCCCACCTCATCTCCATCAAGCCCATAATGTCTGAATGACCAGCTCTTCGTGAGGTGGTTCGCTCCCAACAGAGATCAACACAACTGCTGTGCAAGTTAGTGTCCATCAGCAAGTGTAAACTGAGGGGTCCACCCATGAACTTTTCTGCAGCCAGTTTAATCCTTGCAGTGTGCGCTGTTTGCTGGGTGACAAAGGTGACTTTTCTCATTCAGCTCTCTGCAATCAGCTTGAAGCACACGGTCCAGCTCTTGCTGCCACATGTTTTAGAGAGGTCTTCCTCGCCCACTAATCTAAGCCACTAGTTGGGGTGAGCTTTTCTCACATATACTTCCACAGTATCAGGAACTTAGGGTGCAAGCAGAAGATTCAGGATATTGTATGTTCACTGATGCTGCTTCCCTATGCTCATACTACCACTACCAGTCGGCCTTCAGATAAACGAGTGATGGTAAAGAATTCAGCTGAAATATCTCTGGAAGTGGCTGTCCCACCTATTGGCAAAAATGCCTTCACCCCCTTGTCACACTGAGCACAAATGCATGCACGCACTCAGCTCAGCATTCACTCCATGCACACACAGTCGCTCCAAACAACCAGAAAACGCACTACAATATCTCTTCTTCCTCTCCGGGGAATAAGTTACTAAACGATAAATAAACCTTTCCAGCATATACAACAGATTTGTTCTCCAAGAATTATCTTCTGTTCCTCCTCTCCAGTGGAGGTACAAATATTCCACAGAACCACTTGCTGGGACCAAATTTCATCTCATTTTACATAGTAATAACAAGTACATCTTTTACCGGTTTCTCCTCCTCAATGGAGAGACAATTTATACATTTTCCAAAGAAGAATTAAAGATGGCTTAACATACAGGAACAAGAATCTGAGTTCCGATCCTGGGGGACAGTCAAAAATCATAGTGGGGTCAACATGACAAACGTTTTTCAAAGTTCACTCACGACTGCCGCAGTCGTTGTCCTCTTGAACTAGGTCTGCCACAGCACCAGGAAGGGCGGAAACGCGAATGAAGTCCGTGTAAAGTAATCAATTTCAAAATCTGAATAAATGATAATTCTTTTCCCCTTTCCCCCCCTTTTCTTAACTCTCTCTCTTTTCTCTCCCCATCTGTCTATGCCTCACCTGGTAATGGTCGATTACAGGTGAATCTCGTTCTGCAGTTCCAAACAACCTGTCTGGTCAGTGTCCCCACGCCATCTCCTTCCTATACCTTATTTTTCCTTCATGCGCTCTTCCTGGTACATATTCAGTGAGTAGTCATCTAACTCTACCCATTACCAGTCCTTGGTTACTTAACCACAATGGACAACGTCCGACCATTTTCCTGATCGATTCAACCAATAATCACCCTACGTCTATAGCCATCAGCGACACCGATCACACTGGTCAGGCCACGTAAATTGTCCTTTCTTTTACCTTTCCTTTTCCCTACCTAGGGAAATGCTTTATATATTAAATAAGGGCGTACGCGACGGAACGTCACATGTCGCCATGTGAGGCTACGTCACATGACACCTCTCCTCCCGGCAGTTGGTAATGACCATATTTCCCATGCTGGTGTGGTGATACCTGTAAAAAAATGAATCCAGTCAGATTTTTCCTGTTGTCACAAGGTCCCATTAGCATACTGCAGTGCCCGCCTCTGCCCCCATGATACAAAAACTCTGAAGTAGGGAGCAGCCGTTCATCGAAGACACCGAGCTAATGGTGAACAAAGGTGTGCAGCTTTGGATACCGGTTTGCTTCCACACAGCCGGAACCCAAACCTTCCTGCCCTTCTTTTGGATTCCCTGGCACACGGGTTTGGCTTTCTGTGCCTTCCTAGATCTCTGGTGACGTTCAGATGCGTGCTTGCGGGGAATTCTGGGTTTTCTGGATCTCAGCAGTGTGGCTCTAGGCTGTTTGTTTTTTCTGAGTGATTCGTACCTATGGATACTGACGGCGTTTTGTTTAAAGGAATGTCTGGCTATCAGGAAGACAGCCCATGTCAGAGGACATCGGATCCCAGCGCACTGCTCAGTAGTCGACCCTCTGTCAGATGATTCCCGTCCATTAAGGAAGTCTTAGATGATCCTAAATGACCTTATTGGGAGCTGCATCAGCCCTTTACAGTGCCCAATACCCCCTCTGTCCTGAGAATTCCAGGCTGATACCTAGCTGCACCAGGCCTTTACAGTGCCCAATACCCCCTATGTCCTGAGAATTCCTGGCTGATACTTTTTCAAGTGTACCTGTACAATTTGAATCCCCGTCTGTCTTTAAATCTTGATTCTAGCATCTAGAGTCGTACTTGTTGGTGTTGTCCCACTCTCTCCTCCCCTATCACTAAGTCTTGGACCAAATGTCAATGGCACCGCCCCAATAGCCTCTCAACCTTGATGGCAGCAACACATAACTATTCCTTATTTGTGGACTGTCCTGTCTCGCTTCCATTTGGATGGTAATGAAGCATCCAACGACATTTCTAAGCCCTGTGCGACAAGACGTCTGTCAGCTTCCTTGGCTTTTGGGATAAACTTGTCATAGACCAGTCTGGCTACAACACTGAAACTGCTGAAGAGTGCACTTTGGCCTTGACTGCAAATCTTGCCAACAGAGATGTCATGGAAGAATGGCCATGATCCTAGCGAAGTGAGTTACCTCATGTCTTACTTGAGCTGATTCTGACAGGGTGAGCTATCTTACTGGGGCTGGCGAAGTACTTTCGGTAGTGAAGCACTAGTATTATGTATGTGGCAGAGTCGTGCTGGAAGCTCGCACTGTCTTGAGATGTATTAGTGGGTACAGCTCGGAAATAATACCAAGTGACATGGTCTTCACAGCATTGCCACAAAACGACGGAATTTGACCTTTGATTGTAGAGCTGCGGTTCTTTTCCTTTCCCAGTCCTTCTTTCCCAAGACTGATTCTGCAGCAATTCCTGTGTAGCGCTTGCAGTCTTGTTTCTGATACCTGCTTGCAGTGAAAATAATACATATCACCCCCCCAACCTGCTTGCAATGAAGATAATACATATCACACCCCCAGCCTGCTTGCAGTGAACATAATTGATATCAGAATTCCAACTTGCTTGCAATGAAAAATATTTCAT
>JADBJO010024987.1:17500-24398 GCA_016801955.1 Conus betulinus
TATATATATATATATATAGAGAGAGAGAGAGAGAGAGAGAGAGAGAGAGAGAGAGAGAAGAGAAGAGAGAGAGAGAGAGAGAGAGGGGTGATGGTTCGTTCGTGTGTGCGTGTTTCCTCCTCCTCCTCCTCCTCCTCCTCGTCGTCGCCGTTGTCGTTGTCGTCGTCTCCTCCTCCTCCTCCTCCTCCTCCTCCTATATACTACCTCCTCCTCCTCCACCACCTTCTTCTTCTTCTTCTTCTTCTTCTTCTTCTTCTTCTTCTTCATCATCATCATCATCATCATCATCATCATCATCATCATCATCATCATCATCATCATCATCATCATCATCATCATCGCCGCCGTCTTCTCCTGTTAACTTATTTCATCTTTAATTTGGTTAACGGTTTACTTTCGGATTCACTTACTTTAATTGCTCTCAGATTCACAGCACATGTGTCGATGAAACGTTTATCAACAGATCACTTCGTTCTTGTGTGATGACGTCACAGTCGTCTGGATACCTCCGCGTCAGAAGTAATGTAAGTAAGACTGATCCGAAGTTTTTGTGGAGGACGATATTTGTGCCAGTTAAAAACACAGTCATGATTGGTTTCAAAGAAATCACAGACGTGTGGACAGTTGTCACACTCTTTTTCTGTGTGGCCCGATCCATTAGCCATGCTAATGAGCGTTTTCGAGGTACAGACTCTGTCATCTGGGACAGACAGAACCCGGATTCTGATTTTGCCCATCTGTTCAACATAAGACAGTTCAGCGTGCAGGTTCTCAGAAATGGGTGCATCAAAACAGCCTGTTTTAAACTTTACTTTTCATTTTTCTCCGAGAGGAGGAAAGGACCTCGTAAGTCTCCTGCTGGTTTTTGGAACTGTTCTGTGGAGAATTATGCCAGCTTCCATCACCACCTGGCCTGCAACCTGAAGACAGAGTGTGAAGATGGACGGGACGAAACAGGGGACTGTCCCTACAGCAGTCCTCAGTGCGATGGACTGATAGCAGCCTGTAACCGTTGCTATAAAATTGTTGAGACTTTGCAGGGACTTGTCAGTGACAAAACGGATGTCAACAAGAGAGCTAATGAGTACTGCAATGCCGAGGGAAGCCTCTTAAGTTTACCCAGGTGTCTTTTTGACTGGTATAAGGTCCTCAGAAGCAGAACGAAGATGAATCCGAAGAGGCTCCAACACCTGCTGACAGGAGTGTACACTGACGACACGTCACTGCCCACAATGTATACACACAGTATGATTCATGAAAACAGAACTGTCCTTCATCACACGCTTGGGTTCCATCTGGGCTATTTCGTGCAATCAAAGACATGCCTTCAATCCTTTACAACAAATTCGGTTTTAAATGGACGTGCCTGTGCATGCACTGGCCAAGCATGTGATAGTCCTGACAATGCGGCAATATGTGAATTCACAGTGAACCCAGAAGAAGACACTTACAAATCAACGGCCATTGCGTTGATCTGTACGGAGTGTTGCAGGTCACAGAACTGCGGTTTATGACAAAATGCCCTGATGGTGGAGTAACCCGCATTTTTCTTTTGTGTGGCTCCAACAAGTACAACATTTGTAATACACACCACACATCCAGCTGCGTTCTTCCCGGTCGATTGTCTGACAGCGATGGGTTTGATACATCTCTTACTCAAGTCCCTGCGGTCCCCACATTCACATGTAGTGATGGTTACACAGCTGTGTCATACACCCTTGTGTGCGACTTCCTCAGTGATTGCCCTGATGGCAGTGACGAATCATTCTGTAGACATTCTGTTTGTACTTCTGACAAGTTTAGATGTGGCGACAGTCAGTGTTTGCGCTATGAGCATACGTGTGATTACATGTTTCACTGCGGAGACAAATCGGATGAAAAGAACTGCAAACGTATCCTGAGAGTACAACGACACCATAAACAGTTTGTAGTCTCCCGTGATAGTCCATTTCCATGTCAGGAAGCATTTTACGTCTACTCCAATGAAATCCAACGAATCTTGCCCCGCCACACACTATCGATGTCCCGGAGTTTTCAATGACTGTCTGCCGTCTACACACGATGCAGTGGCGTGTACGATTGTCTGGACCATCAGGGCGAAGAGGAGTGTTACATACTGAAATGTCCAGGCTTTTTTAGATGCAGATTATCAAATGTCTGTGTCTACAGTGACCACCTGTGTGATGGTTGGTCTCACTGTCCCATGGATGATGATGAATTATCTTGCAATCTAATCTGTCCCTGTCAACTGTCTTTGTCAAGGTTACTCATTTTTCTGTCCTCGACCTTTCTCAGCGGCTCTCGTTCCTCAGCTCCGCTACCTGGATGCTACAGATTCTGGTATGACTCTACACGACGTCAGTAGCAACGCCTTGCTCATTGGTGTGACCTTTGCACGTTGCTCTCTCACCTCCTTGCCCAAAATAGAACTGGTAAATCTGAAACTGCTCGACCTTAGTGAGAACCACTTGCAGTGTGTGAATCTGACTTTTGTTCTTGGTTTGGGTAATTTACAGTCCCTGTCCCTGTCCGACAATCCTCTGACCTCTGTCTGCAGTACCCTGTCATCTACTGGACAGCACAGTGACCTCATCCAGTTAGACCTGTCCCACACCGCTCTGACTGTGCTGGACACCGACGTCTTGTCATTGTTTCCTGTCCTAAAGAAACTGAATTTGACGTTCACCACTGTGCACACGATCGGCACTGCTGTGTTCCAGTTCACGCCACAGTTAACTGAACTGTTCATGGAGGCACTCCTATTAGAGTGTTTCCGTCTGACATATTCAAAGGTCTCTCGAGTTTACTTTGGATATCTGCACAAAACTATAAATTCTGCTGCAGTGAAGTTCTTCCAAATGACTTTGATAGCTCTGCTTGCCTGGCCCCCAAAGATGACATTTCTTCATGTAAAGATCTGTTGCTGTCATGGATGTTCCGAGGGTTTCTGTGGCTGGCTGCCTGTCTGTCTGTGACTGGTAACGTCTTCTGTTGCTGTGCACGACCGTTTGTGAAGAGCATGGCGTCTTCAAGTGGCTACAGTGTGTTTGTCACCAACCTCACCATGGCCGACTTTCTGATGGGCGTCTACATTACTGCCATTGGAGTAGCTGACGAACGTTTTCGTGGACGATATCTTACAATGACGACTTGTGGAAACACAGCACAGCCTGTAAGGTGGCTGGCTTTTTCTCTGTTGTCTAGTGAGGTGTCAGCTTTAATGATCTGGTTCATTACACTCCATCGTTTTGTTGTCCTTCGCTTTCCTTTCAGTTCTATGAAATTTGACAGGACATCAGCATCAGTGGTTTGTTTGTTGACTTGGCTGGCTGGTTGTCTCCTAGCCTTGATACCCCTTCTTCCTGTGACATCACACTGGGAATTCTATGGCCAGACAGGTACGTGCACACCGTTGCCAGTGACAAGACGAGATTTCAAGGGACGAGTTTATTCGTTCAGTGTTTTGATTGTGATAAATTTCATTGTATTTCTCTTTGTCTCCACTGGTCAGCTTTTATCTATTGGTCAGTCCAGGCCAATGTTATGAAAACTAATTCTACCAAAGTGTCAAGGGATTTGACCATAGCTCGGCGGTTGATCACTGTTGCAGTCACAGACTTCATGTGCTGGTTTCCCATTGGTCTGTGTGGGATACTGGTATTGGCAGGTGTCCCTATCCCAGGAAAAATCAATGTGGCTTTAGCTATCTTTGTTTTACCTTTAAACTCCGCCATAAACCCTTATGTATATACGTTCAACAGTGTGGCTGAAAAGAGAAGAAAAAAGAACGAAGCTAAATTTCTGGATTGGTTAGGAACTCATATTGACGTCATTCACCAACAGACGGTTTGATGTAGATTTTTATATTTCTTGTAAAGCAAGGGGCGTTTATCAAAATCAACCTCTCTCTCTCTCTCTCTCTCTCTCTCTCTCTCTCTCTCTCTCTCTCTCTCTCTTTCGTGGCAACTTGAATGCCGGGAGTTGTTTCAAAACGCTCGCAGTACTGTTTTTTGTGCACTGAAAGCCTCTTTTGCGACGTTGTCAAGAGACATTGTATTTCTGGTTAAAAAGTTAGCCGTGACATAATTGTCTCTTGGTGCAACACAACTGCCGTTGTGAACAGAGAACAAGGGTTCCATTTGGATGTCCCACTTCCCTGCAGAATTGTCTGGTGCCGCTTGACCTAGGGACTGACCAGTGAATAAATAGTTTTAGACAGACATGGGCAACAAAGCATCTACATTGATCCATAACTCCGAAGATGAAAATGTCGCCCCCACCCCCCTTATCCTCTCCCCATCTTTTTTTTTTCATCTCTTTTTTTATTTTTCGCCTCGTCACTTTTTCACTGTCGTACACAGTGGTTTCCCTTTGCCAGGCGTTCATCCGGAAGTGTTTCTAATGAAGGAGTATGAACTTGGTATTGGACAGTTCCTGTAGTGGGACCCCAAGACTGTGCAAAGCCAGCATGGATGGCTCCAGTATGCTCTTCCTTTGACATCACAATAACCCGGTGCGCATGGCGTGGAGACCTTCCTGGCCAATGTCATAGAAATGGAAATGTGTTGCCTGCATACTTTGTCTGGTGGAATGGTGTGTTGTATGTCGAGATGGGTCGGTGAGAAAATGTCAGATCTTTTGTTTATTTGTTTAATCTCTCTCTCTCTCTCTCTCTCTCTCTCACATTCCATTCACACACACACACACACACACACACACACACACACACACGCTGTGTGTTGTCCGTCGAGACGACGAGGACCATCTCGTCATCCTGAGATTGGGAGGGAGTGCGTAGATGGCTAGTCAGGCCGATCTGCGCCCGAAAAAACCTATCACAGTACGGACAGGGGATGGTGGCAGCAGCTGGAGATCTGCTGACACTGGTCTTCCTGATCATCCTGCGCTGCTCAGCTGCTGCAATTCTGTTGCTTTCACAGGTCTCTGCACCTTTGCGGACAAGTGATCGCCACTCGGCTCTGTCGTGGGCAGTCTGCTCCCATATTGTGTGGCTGACATTGAAGGCTTTCAGGGAAGATTTGAGGCTGTCTTTGAAACGCTTCTTCTGGCCTCCATTGAGAGCGTTTGCCTTGTTGTAGTTCGCCAAACAGTATTTTCTTTGGCAGCCGATAGTCTGGCATGCGAACTACGTGATCTGCTCAGCGAAGCTGTGACTGCATCAGGATGGTGAAGATGCTTGGCAGGCCAGCACGAGTGTGAGGACTTCAGTGTCCGGAATCTTGTCTTGCCACTTAATGCCCATGAGTCATCTGAGGCAGGTGGCGTGGAAATGGTTCAGTTTCCCGGCATGCCGCTCATAAACCGTCCATGTTTCACAGCCATAGAGCAGTATGGTGAGACCGATTGGCCCGATACACCATGATCTTGGTCTCTAAGGCGCTGCCTCTCCTGTTCCATTCGTTTATGTGGAGTCTGCCCAAAGCGGCACTTGCTTTGGCGAACCGGGCATTCACCTCATCGTCGATGGCACGTTTCTGGACAGGGTGCTGCCTAGGTAGGTGAACTAGTCCACCGCGTTCAGTTGCTGTCCAGTGATGGTGATGACTGGCTCAACGTATGGCTTTCCCGGGGCTGCCTGGTGCATCACTTCAGTCTTTTTCGTCCTGATTGTCAAGCCGAAATTGGTCCGAAGAAAGGGAATGCCATGGCAAAAGCCCTACAGGAGACTGTTGAGAGAAAGCAAGTCAACAGCCTCCTGTAGGGCTTTTGTCATGGCATTCCCTTTCTTCGGTCCAAGTCCGGCCACTCTCATCCACTTTCTGACGCCGGTCGCGATGAAACCTCTGCAGCCAACTTCAACTGAGAAATGGGTTGCTTTCCATCCCGCCTCCTCGCAATCTTTTACAAGAGTCTCATAGCGATTTTCTTTCCGCTCGTGTGCCTCGCTGATATTGTCTTCGTGAGGCACAGTGAGTTCCACCATGTGCACCTCTTTCTCTTCCTCACTCCATATCACCAGGTCTGGCTTCTTCGTTCTTGGGATGGGGAAGAATCTCTTGCAGCCCTCTAGATCTGCTGCTACCTCCCATTGACCACCGCTCTGACCTTCTGTGGCTTCACTCGCCTTCTTTCTATCCGGAACCTTTGCTCCTTGCGGCACAAATTCGATCTTGCTCAGTCCCCGTGTTTCTGCGTAACTCCTCTGGCTGAAGAGAGAGGACACGAGCTGGCGCGAGTCCTGACGGTTTGACAGAAAGGGCATACAGTCAAACTGGCAAGGAGACCTCCCATCGGTGAGGGAGCTCGGTGCGTCATTAATAGCTGTCGAGAGGAAGAGCCCGAAACAGCGACGCGTTCTCTCCTGATGATCTCCACGCCAGAGTCCGGTCTACGGAGCCTTTGACTGTCACGCAGCACTGGTAGCTGTTTTCGTCCACCAGTCGTCCGCAAAGAGGAAGTCATTGACAGTGTCTGTCGCACACACACACACACACACACACAGAGGAGTTACGTCTTCGTAGTGATGGCGGGTTTATAGAAATACGTCATTATACTGATGATGTGTCTCTGTAATGCGTCACTGTTGATAACAAGCATCGATAACGGCGATCGCCAAAACATTTGCTTTTCTTGTGTATGATATATATTTATCTATATACATGCGAGTGTTTGCGCGCGCGCGCGCGCGCGCGAACATACGCAAGCCGCCCCCCACCCCCCCCCCCCACCACACACACACACGCACACACAGAGATTGTAGAGGATAGATAGAACATAGACAGAGAGAGAGAGAGAGAAGAGAGACTGTTGGTGTGTGAGCGGGTGTTGTTGGGGTGTTTGTGCTGGGTGTGTCGTGCGTGCGTGTATGTGTGGGCGAAGAGATGAGAGAGAGAGGGGGCTCGCTGGTCGGATAGCGAGGGAGAGAGAGTGTGGGGTT
>JADBJO010024988.1:5000-10000 GCA_016801955.1 Conus betulinus
CTGATTTTCTTCCCACCTAGACTCTGCACACTTTTGTGATTTGTAATTGTGTTGTTCTTTTTTTTCCTATAGTGAGCGCGCGCTTACGCAAGCGCTCATTCTCAGAACACACGCACACAGACACACACACAGACACAGACACACATTGCACGCAAGCACTCATACACACATGCAACAACAATACACGCACGCACGCACGCACGCACGCACACACACACACACACACACACACACACACACACACACACACACACACACACACACCACACACGCACACTCACACACACACAAACACACATGCACGCACACACGCATGCACGCACGCACACACACACACACACACACACGCGCGCGCGCGCGCGCACACACACGCTCTCTCTCTCTCTCTCTCTCTCTCATTCCTGTCCATCATTGTTCGTCTACTTATTTCCTGAGAAAAAAAACGCTAGAGTTTCTGTTGTCATTGATTAAGAAAACAAAAAAAAACTGCAGAACAGCTTACTATTTGTTTACCAGTAAAAATTCCGAGTCTAGAGATTCTTCACGCCTTTTTGTGTTTTACAGGTTTTTGTTTGTTTTTTTTCTTTCTCAAGACTTGTATTTTTTTTCAAGCAAGATGATTCACACAATAATATGTAATATATCTATATATAATATATTATATATATATTATAGATATATATATATATATATAGCCATAATAAGAATGGACATATACAATACATATGTCATACGTATAACAGCTCAATTTAAATTTGAGACAAGAGGTGGTAAAAAGACTGAAGCAATGGCCAGAGAGAGGAGACGGAGAGAGAGAGTGGGAGAGGAGAAGGGAGGGGCGGGGGGGAGAGAGAGAGAGAGAGGAGAGGCGGCGAGTCGAGCAGATGAGCAGAGAAGGAGAGAGAGAGAGAGAGAGAGAGAGAGGAGATACGAGAGGCAGAGACCGAGAGAGGAGGGGAGAGGCGTGAAAGTAAGACGACTTTGGGAAGAGAGATGCGGGAGAGGAGGAGAGAAGAGAGAGAGAGAGCGTTGAGGGGAATAAGAGGCAAGACGTGTGTATTATCTAAATTAACACATTTTGGTTTGTGAAAGTTCCTAAATCCACTGGGGCTGTCGTTAGGCGGTATATAGTAACAGCTCTAGAGGTCTACAATCACAACAAAATAATAATATGCAAAGTCAGCATCCAGTCATAATTCAGTGGTGGGTCTGTGAAACTGCCTTACATTATGGAAGCCATCTAGAAATAAAATCTTCATATACCAAATTCTTTCCAGCAAGATACGCTTCAGCGCTTTTTTGTACTCCAAGTTCTTGTAGAACAGGGAGTACTTTAGAATGGGAACGAAGAAAATGCTGTCTGTGTGTCTGTCTGTGTGTCCGTGGTCAAAATGTGCTCCACTCGCTCCAGACAAAACGACTGGGCCCGATCTTTCTGAAAATTTGTAGGTATGGTTCATTATGGGCCACGGATGATGCCCGTTGTTTTAGTTACCGCTATGGCCGTTACTAACGGCATGCCTGTGCAGCCTGTAACGGTTTTTTTTTTTATGGAATATCTCAGAAAGTACTTCGCCGATCTTGTAAAAATTGAGCAGGTACGTTCATTATGGGTCCGGATGATGCCTGGTGTTTTAGTTTACCTCGTTTGTTTCTGCCATGGTTGAATCCATGGATAGGAAACTTTTTTTTTAGTGCTTAGTTATCCATTCATCTATATTTACTTATCACGAAAAAATACAAGGATCGGTTTGTTTTTCTTACTATTCATTGATTAAGAAAAACAAGGGAATTAAAGACACCATCATGTCTTCCCCTATCCATGGCACACACCCCACCCCCCACCCCACCTTCCCCACTTTCACTGGTTGGTGTACAGCTTAGATTTCCTGGTTGCTGTCAATGCTTCTTCAACTTTTAAAGTTTAAATCTTAAGAACTGTTCGTTCATCTTTCACTTTCCTGTTTGTTATCATTTTGCTTACAGACTGCTCTCGTCACGTAAACAGCTACCCCCCACCCCCACCCCCCAGAAAACCCAACTTCATTCACCAACATCCAGGAATTCGTTAATGCACACATATGTATACACATGTAAACACACATACAGGCGCACACAAACATGCACGCACGCGCTGGCAAACACACACACACACACACGCGCACGCACGCACGCACGCACGCACGCACGCTCGCACGCACGCACGCACGCACGCACGCACGCACGCACACACACACACACGTGTACAGTTTATCTTTTTTTTCTCCCCCCCCCCCCCCCCCCCCCCTCTCTCTCTCTCTCTCTACACACACACACACACACACACACACACACACACACACACACCACACACACACACCACACACACACGACTAAAACCAAACAAAACTAAAACACCAGATTATTTAATACACCACTGTCATTTTTTTCTCTTGTTGTCATTGTTGTAACCCCTTTTTTTCTCTTCTTCTCCCACGAGTTGTTCAAATATTCTCCTTACACTTTCTTCATGCTCGCACGTCTAATGTACTTAAGAAACAAACAATGTTTTGAAAATACCTGTGTCACTTTGTGCCCTTTCTCGTGTGTGTGTGTGTGTGTGTGTGTGTGTGTGTGGTGTGTGTGTGTGTGTGCGTGCGTGCGTGCGTGCGTGCGTGCGTGCGTGCGTGCGTGCGTGTGTGTGTGTGTGTGTGTGGTGTGTGTGTGTGTGTGTGAGTTGTGTGTGAGAGAGAGAGAGAGAGAGAGAGAGAGAGAGAGAGGAGAGAGAGAGAGAGAGATCCGTTTTTCTCTCATAAATCTCCCCTGTAGGAGAAATACATGAAGAACCAGACAAAGCCGCCATTTACGATGTCAAATTAATGCCAGCGCAGACATTTTTCTCTGGCTCTTTACCCGCAATGAAACAAGTTTTTGAAACACCAAAAAAAGATCCACTATGAAGGGAAAAAGAAAAACCCATGAAGAAAACCGAATGGGAGGGAGAAAAAAGTACAAGGCTAAGTGGACAGAAAAAAAAAGGAATGAATAAGAATAATAAAAGAAAACATATACAGCAAAAATGGAAACACAGTGAAAAAGTTCGAGCGAAGAAAGAAGAAAAAATCAACAAGAAAGAAATTGCTGAAGGACAAAATAAAAGAACAAGCAAAAGAGCAATGGTATTAACAACAACAACAACAAAAAAAGACTTCAATATAAGAAAAAGGCCACCTCTACGAAAAAAAACAACAACAACAGAGAAACAAACAAACAAAACAAAAACCACAAAAACAAAACAAAACAAACAAAACACAAAACAATGGTGTGTATTACGGATACGTTCATTGTCAAGGAATGGGGATACGGTCCCATAAAGCTGCGCGCGCTGCCGGTAGTAGATTGTGCATCTTTTATTACTCTGCCACTGTTAGCACCCCTCTCATCCTCAGGTTGAAAGAAACAGTTTTGCCTGTGTCTAGATTCACTCAGATGCAGTTTCTAGCGAATCAGCTCTTTATTGCAAACACACACACACACACACACACACACACACACACACCACACACACACACACATGCGCGCATGCACACACAGAGAGACGCATACACGGATAGACTGACAGACAAATGGACAGACAGACGGACGGACAGACAGACAGACAGGCACAAAAAAGAGACGGACAGCAAAATAAACACAGAAACACAGACAGACAGACAAACAGACAGACACACACACAGACACACATACACACATGCTATCTCTCTCTCTCTATCTCTCTCTCTCCTCTCCTCTCTCTCTCTCTCACAGACACAGACACAGACACACAGACACACAGACACACACACTCACACACTCACACACACACATACACACACACATACGCACACATACACACACATACGCACTCACACACACGCACGCACGCGCACGCACACGAAACGCACTACCCCCCCCCCCCCCCCCCCACACACACACACACACACATTACACTCACCATTTGCTGTTTTACCATCATCAAGGTAAAATTCACACTATGTTTTTATCAAACGAATAGCGTGACTTACATTATCATAAGTATTAGGGAAATAACATACTAGAAACGAAATATAGATAACGGTAGCTGCTTGAGTGTGTTCATTAGTGTATTTAGAAATTGCTCGTGTAAGGGAAATGGAATAATCTCTTTGTTTAGCAGATCGTCATATGGTTAAAACTGCATCGCCAAATTCCAGTCCATTGATTTATAACGTTAAAAATTCTCCGTAGTAGCTCTGCGTTGCCCAGATCTACTCTTCTACAATTCTCGATGTTTAGTTCAGTTCTTGGCCTATGGCCTTGACATTGTAGCAGAGAGAGAGAGAGAGAGAGAGAGAGAGAGAGAGAGAGAGAGAGAGAGAGAGCTAGCTTCCTCTCTCTCTCTTCTCTCTCTCTCTCTCTCTCTGTCATAAAATCTCTCTTACAAAAAAATCCATAACGTAGCAGAGAAAGCTGTCTTTTACAATGCCAGATTAATGCCAGCGCAGATATTTTTTCTGGCACTTTATCTGCTGTGAGAAAACACGTTTCTGAAGAGAAAGAAAAAAAGACGTAAAAGAAAACAACAACAACAACAACAAAAAAAAGCCGACAGCAGAGTGAAAAAGTAGAAGGTTAAGCAAAAAAAAATGAACACAAAAAATAAAACAAGAAATATACACGAAAATGGAAATCATTTGAAAGGTCAGAACGAAGGAAGAAAAAAATTGACAAGAAAGAAGTCGCTGGAGGACAAGTGGAAGAAATAAGCTAAAAAAAAAAAAAAAAAAAAGCACAAATGTTAACACCAAAGAGAACGCTTCAGTATAAGACAAATACTACGAGTAATCGGGATAAAAAAAAAAAAACAACCAACAACAACGATATGCGTTATAGACACGTTCAATGCCAAGCAATAAGGCTACAGACCCATGATGTGGACTGTGCATCTTCTACTACACTGCCACTGTCAACACACCTCTCATCCTCAGCCTGCGAGAAACAAC
>JADBJO010024988.1:15000-24397 GCA_016801955.1 Conus betulinus
CCCCCCCCCAACTCCCGACTCTATCCCTCTCTCTCTGTTTGACACGTATATAAATACTGGTGAGTTTCTCTCTCTCTCTCTCTCTCTCTCTCTCTCACGCTGGCGCGCGTGCTCGCCACACACACACACACACACACACACACACACACACACACACACACACACACACACACACACACCACACACACACACACACACACACACACATACTCGCTCACTCACACATACTCATTGTGTATCCCCCCTCCCCCTTTTTTTTCTTTCCATCCATAAGTACTGCCGGCAACGCTCTTTCATTCAATTGTTCATTTTATCTTCTGATGGTATGTGTATCTGCTGTCTGTTGGTCTGTCTGTCTCTTGGTTTTTTCTTCTGTGTCTCTCTGCTTTCCATTTTCTTCTTCTGCTTTTATATGATCTTTTATGTTCCAGTCTCTTTCGGCCTGCGCTTCTTTTTATGTGATTCGACCTGGCATTGCTGAAGACATAGAAGAGGATTTATGGCCAAGTCTTGATGTCTTTGAAGGCAAAAACTATTTGGATGATAAAATGTTGTTTTGTTTTGTTTCTGCTTCTTATCTACCTCCCCCCCCCCCCCCCATCCTCTTCCCTCTGTCCCTTTACCCTACCCCCGTCCGCCATCCTACATTCTATCTCTGCCCACGTTTCTCTCCTACCCAAGACAGAGGCGAATAAACGCCAAAGTATGGGAGCTTTAAAACTGTTTTGGAACTGTGTACTTTTAGATATCAAATTTTCTTATGCATGCAAGACACACTTTAGATAACTTCATGTGTAAAAGTTTTGATGTTTTCACATAAAAAAAACACGTTCGCTTTCAAAAAAAAAAAAAAAAATTCCGAAAGAGAGGATGCCTACGTTTGTTTGTTATCTGTCTGTGTGAAAGTTTGTGGTTTGTTGTTTGCCTGTCAAAGTTTGTTGTTGTTGTTGTTGTTTCCCCTACATTCATTTATTGTTTTTTTCTTTTGCCTACGCTTGTTTGTTGTCTTCCTATGGAAGATTGTTGTTTGGTGTCTGCCTGTGACAGTTTGCTGTTTACCTCCTCGCACGTTAAAATTCCGACAAAAAAGGTAAAAGAAAGTGAATAATGACTTTCTCTTTTATTGACACTTTTTGCTGGTTGGTTTGTTTATTGGCCGATTGTTTGTGATTGCTTGTTTTCAATATTTGTTGGATTTAGATTCGTTTTATTGCCATTAGATTGAAAGCGCACCACGTTGCTGTCTTTTGTTACATTGATTGTGACATTATGAGAAGGCCAATTACTCTGTTCAATAAGGACGTGTAACATGAAACGCCACAACAATTTCCCCCCCTTTTGATTAACAGGATATTGTTTGAAAACAAAAGAGGTTTTGGAAAATGTTTGGCGGAATTTCTCTCTGGCCCTCGATGTCTTTTTCTATTTGTTCCTTGTAATTTTACCTTCTGATTTTGTGCGTATCTGCTGTCTGTTGGTCTGTCTGTCTCTCTAGTTTCTCTCCGTGTCTCACTGCTTTCCATTCTCTTCTTCTGCTTTTACATGATCTTTTATGTTCCAGTCTTTTTTCGGCCTGTGCTTCTCTTTATGTGATTTTACCTGGCACTGCTGAGGATACAGAAGAAGATTTATGGCCAAGTCTGGATGTCTTTTATGGCGAAAACTGTTTTTTGGATGATAAAATTTGTGTTGTTTTGATTTATTTCTGCTTTTTTCCTTACTCCCCCTCCCCATCCCTTCTGCCCTTTACCCCCCCCCCCCCACACACACACACACACACACCCCT
Organism: Conus betulinus; assembly: GCA_016801955.1. Taxonomy (NCBI): domain Eukaryota; kingdom Metazoa; phylum Mollusca; class Gastropoda; order Neogastropoda; family Conidae; genus Conus; species Conus betulinus. Next base: position 16,787 of record JADBJO010024988.1, read on the forward strand.
CTGCCATCCTACACTGTATCTCTGCCCACGTTCCCCTCCTTACCTAAGACAGAGATACATACACGCCAGAGTTTGGGAGCTTTAAAACTGGTTTTGGGACCCTTTTTCTTTTTAAATATGAAATTGGTCATGCGTGCAAGAGATATTTCAGATAACTTCACATGTCAAAGATGTTGATGTTTTCATTATGAAGCATTTTCAATTTTTTTCCCAAAGGAGACGTTTGCCTATGCTTGTTTGGTGTCTGCATAAGCAAGTTTGTTGCTTTACCTACCATTGTTTGTTGTTTGTCTCTGATTGTTTGTTGTTTATACCGTTTGTTTATTGTTTGTATGTGTTGGTTGTGTTTTGTCCATGTATGTTTGTTTGTTTGTTGCCTCGTCTGTTTATGGTGTGCCCATGCCTTCTCTCTTGAAATAATTCATTTTCTTCTGTGGCGAAGCACGCACACAGACAAAGACACATAGTAACACACGCATTTACAGAGACATGTGCACTCTCGCATGCATGGATACAGATACACCCCAAAGGGAAAATTGGGAAAATTATTCAAAACACACAGAAACAGCAAAATCACACATACAAAGAAAGGTGTGTGTGTGTGTGTGTGTGTGTGTGTGTGTGTGTGTGTGTGTTTCCTACGCCTTCCCATCCTCCCTTTTCTGTTTGCTTTTTTCAACGGTTCATTTGTCCAATATTTTTTAGATATTTTTACCGAAAGCAACCGGAAAATGGAATCTCTCTCTCTCTCCTCTCCTCTCTCTCTCTCTCTCTCTCTCTCTCTCTCTCTCTCTCTCTCTCTCTCTCTCTCTCTCTCTTCGCCCGCAGAAGTTCCCCCAGGAAAGTTAATAGAGAGTGAATGATGACATTCTCTTTTATTAGGGCTTTTAGTTTGTTGGTCTATTGACCGCTTGTTTGTGATTGCATCGTTATTAATATTTGTTGGATTTAGAGTGCTTTATTGCCATTAGATTGAAAGCGGATCGCGTTGTTGTCTTTTGTTACATTGAGTGTGACATCATAAGAATGCCAATTACTCTCTTTAATAAGGACATGTAACATGAAACGCAACAGCAGTTTCCCCCCTTTTTGATAAACAGGATATTGTTTGAATGCGAAGAGATTTTGGAAAAAAATATTTGGCAAAAATTCTGTCTGGCCTCAATGTCTTTTTCTCTTTGTTCTGTGTCATTCTACCTTCTGAACGTGTGCGAGTCTGCTGTCTGTTGGTCTGTCTGTCTCATAGTTTCTCTCTGTGTCTCTCTGCTTTCCATTCTCTTCTTCTGCTTTTAGATGATCTTTTATGTTCCACTGTCTTTCGGCCTGTGCTTTTTATGCGATTTGACCTGGCATTGCGGAGGACATGGAAGAGGATTTATGGCCAAGTCCGGATGTCGTTTATGGCAAAAACTATTTGGGTAATAAAGTTTGTTTTGTTTTGTTTCTGCTTCTTTTGCACCTCTTCTTCCTTCTCCCCCTCTGCCATCCTACACCTTAATCTCTGCCCACGTTTCTCCCCTAACGTAAGACAGAGGCAAATAAACGCCAAAGTAAGGAAGCTTTAAAACTTGTTTGGGGACGTTTCTTGTTTTTGAATAGCAATTTTCCATCCGTGCAAGACACACTTTAGATGACTTGATATGTCAACGGTTTTGATGTTTTCGCTTCAAAGCACGTTTCATTTTTAAACCTTGTTTTCCCTGAAGGAAGCGTTTGTCTTTTTCTCTCTTTGTTCTTTGTCATTTTACCTTCTGATATGGTGCGCATTTGCTGTCTGTTGGTCTGTGTCTGTCTCTTAGTTTCTCTCCCTATCTCTCTGCTTTTCATTCTCTTCTTCTGCTTTTACATGATCTTTTATGTTCCAGTCTCTTTTGGCCTGTGCTTCGTTTTATGTGATTTGACCTGGCACTGCTGAGAACATAGAAGACGATTTATGGCCAAGTCTGTCTGTATTTTTTATAGCAAGAACTGTGTGGGAGATGAAATTTTTGTGTTGTGTAGTTTCTGCTTCTTTTCCTCCTCTCCCTCCCCCCTCCCCTCTGCCGCGTTCCCTACCCCCTCCGCCATCCTGCACTCTATCTCTGCCCACGTTTCTCTCCTTACCTAAAACAGAGGCGAATGAACGCCAAAGTATGGGAGCTTTAAAACTTGTCTGGGCACTTTTCTATTTTAAATATCAATTTTTTTTTATGTACGAACGAGACACTTCATTTAACTTCATATGTCAAAGATTTTTGATGTTTTCACTTCAAAGCACGTTACATTTTTAAAACTTGTTTTTTTTTTTTTTTTTTTTTTTGTTCGTTCGGGGGGCATTTGTCTGCACTTGTTGTTGTTGTCTGTTTGCGTAAGTTTGATGTGTTTTTTTTCTACGCTTGTTTGTTGTTTGTCTCTGCTTGTGTGTGTGTTTATCCCCGCTTGTTTATTGCTTGTATATGTTTGTGTATCGTAGTAGTACTTTAATTTAACGTCTTTTCACAAACTATGTGATATTAGACAAGAAAGGAGAGATAGACAGGCAAATAGAAGGAGATAGACAGAGTTTGTTCATGTTGCTTACAAGTGTGTGTGTGTGTGTGTGAGTGTGTGTGTGTGTGTGAAACAATTAAACAGGCAAACGAATAAAACAAACAAACAACCTACACACCCTATCAATATCAGATTAAAGCAAATACCTGACTGGGCTACAAATCAAGCAGAAAGTAACTTTCAAAGCAAAATCAACATCAGAAAAAATATCTGTCACAGACATGCCTGATAAACGTGGCAGAAATGCCTTGAGAGGCGCACATTTGAACAAAACATGATCTCTTGTCAATTTTGTTTCCCCGCATATGCATTTTGTTGCAGAGCTATATTTAGTTCTAAAAGCATCCAGTTTCAAACGATGAAATATTGAAACGAAGTTTCTGTACTGATGCATATATAAATGTGCAGATTTTGGATGCTTTTGAAATTATCAATACTAAAAAGAGGATTATTTTGTGTCTGAACATGAGCATCTTCGTTCTGCCCATTTCTAAAATATTCCCAAGCTGTTTGTTTTAAAATTTGTTGACTCTCTTTCAAAGTGACGGTATGGAAATAGTTTGTACCCTCGTTCCATTTTCAGCGCCTTTTCTCGCACACGTCTGTCAGCAAGTTCATTGCCCGAAATTCCACAGTGTGAAGGAACCCAGAAGAAAGTTATATCTGTTCCCTTACATATCAAGACGTGGATTAAATGTTGAATTTCCTTCAAAATAAAGTTATCTGATTTTGAATTAAAAAACTTAATCGATTGTAACACTGACAGCGAATCTACACAAAACAACACTTGAAAAATTGACTGCGGTAAATCAATTAGAAATGTCAACGCCATAAGTATCGCTATCATTTCAGCTACGAATATGGAGCGATATTTTCCAACGAAATATGCTTTTTACTACTTTCAGCGATGGAATAACAAAATGCTGATCCGGCCTCTTTGTTACTCGTCAACGATCCATCTGTGTACACCTTAAGATGGTTGGAATATGTATCTTGCATTTGCATCTTCGTTAAATATGACAAGATATAAGGCTGATTTGTTTTCTTTGTGTCAGTGTAATCAAGATCAAACTTCGCCCTCTTTCTTTCCCAAGTTGGAATGGGATCTATAAGAGACGTTTTTGACAAAGACTTAACATCTATATTACTTTTCTTAAACAAATCAGCGGTGTATGAACTGATAGTGCACAGAGAGGCAATATTTTTTTTTGCTCTTTTTGGATAATCACTCTCTGGGTTTATAGATATTTCCATTTCATTCACACTTCCATGGTTGTACATTTTCATGAAATATTTTGCAAGTGATAGATTCCTATATTCATTTAACGGTAAAAACGTCTATTTCTCTGTATGTCCCAAGTGGAGGCATATACCGGAACTCCTAGGCATAATTTGAAGGCTTTGCTATCTACACTTTGTAGTTTTTGTAACAAATATTTAGGTGCGCTAAAGAAAGCCTCTTGGGCGTATGATAATTTAGAACGAATTAATGCCAAAGCCAAGAGCTTTAATGTTTTTCCATCTTGGCACCAGCTTTGCTTGCTCAAAATTTTCAGAAAATTTAAAGTTTTTCTTGCCTTATTTAAAAGGTAATCAATATGGATATTCCATGTGAGTTTCGATGTGAAGTGGACACCTAAGAATTTAATTAAGTGTACGTACGCAAGTGTTATCCCATCCAGCTTAAAAGATGGTAAATCAGAGGGATCATCCCCATTGTTGAATAAAACCATGTGAGTTTTTTTCATGGGAAAGCTTTAGACCATTTATAAACAAGTATTTGCTAAGGTTATCAAGCTCTGCCTGATAAAGTTTTCTGTGGTAGTTTAGTGCTCTTTTGGGTGTGTTTTTTCTCATACAAGTATTTATCCACATACACAGATCATCGGCATATTGTACAACTGTAGCATTTTTAGTTACATGTTTTGGAAGATCATACAGCAAAATATTAAATAGCATTGGAGCTATTACAGAGCCTTGAGGAATACCCATATCCAATGGTTTTAAAACTGGAATATGTGTTTTGTACTCTGACCTGTAAACTTCTTTGTGTTAGAAATTCTTTAATATAACTGTAAAAATTACCTGAAATCCCAATCGCCTTTAATTTATATAACAATCTAGCATGCCATACACTATCAAAGGCTTTTTTTAATATCAAAGAATGTAGCCAGAACACTCTTCCGTCTGGCAAACTGATATTTGATTTGAGTTGTTAACTTTACGATATGATCAGTGGTAGATCTTCCCTTTTATAAAGCCTGCTTGATTAGTAGGTATTATATGATTTTTTGTTACAAAAAATAGGTAAGTCTATTAAGTAAGGTCAATTTTTTCCATAAGTTTTGCAGCATGAGAAGTCAGAGCGACAGGTCGATAACTGTCGATGTTTGTGACAGGGTTTTCCTTGCTTTATAATTGGGGATTACTATTGACTGTTTCCAAATAACTGGCATAAAGACCATCTTTCCAAATCTTTTGAAATATTTTTAATAAAAAGAGAAAAAAGTTTTCTGGCATGTGTTGTAACATTTGATTTGAAATGCCGTCCAGCCCTACTGACGATGTTTTATTGCATTTAAAAGAGACGGCATCCTTTAATTCTTGTGTGGTTATGGGTGCATTTATGAAATGGTCATTATTTGGAACTGGTTCATCATAAAGTTCTGTTTTTTCTGTTTTTTTGCTTTTCCCGATGTTGTCTGCATTCGTGCGGAAGGTTTTCCAGGCGCATGGTCTTAGAAAACATATTAGCAAAAGCTTCGGCTTTTTCATATGGAGTCGGGAATTTTTTTTCTCCAAATGAATAGGATATCTTGGAATATTTATCCCTTTTTTCATAACTTGAAACTTTTTCCATACCTTTTGAAGATCTTTATGCTGGGAAACTTCTCTTGCGCAAAATGATGACCAGTAAAGTCGCTTTGCTTTTGCAATAACTCTGTTAGAGTGTGCCTTTGCTTTCTTCATTTCTTGATGTTTTTCCTCACTTTTGTTTTTAATATATTCCTTGTATTTAAGCTTCTTTAAAGCTACAGCTTCTTCACAATCTTTGGTCCACCCAGACATTCCCAGCATGACGTGTTTTTTTGTATATGATAGATTTAGGTATGGAACCATTTGCAGCGAAAAGTATCAGTTTTGTTGAAATTTGAATACATATTATCCACACTCTCTTCTATTCCACAAACACTATCTACATCTATGCTGGTAAGGAGAGTTTTAAACTTGTCCCAGTCGGCAAATTTATAATTGTATTTGGGAATTTTGTCCTCTGGTAATTCCTGAATATTATACATTTCATTGACTGTTATTATGATCGGCAAATGATCACTTCCGAGAGTGTCCTCGTAAGTTTGCCAAGTGCAATCAAAGGCTAACTGGGGAGATATCAAAGACAAGTCTATAGCACTTGCTTTATGTGTAGAAATATCTGGAATTCTGGTTACACTTCCATTATTGAGCAAATACAAATCGGAATCGACAACATTTTTTCAACAAAACGGTTGCTGGTTACAGTAGAACAACCCTTTTTCCAAAAAGGAGAGTGTGCATTGAAATCACCGGCAATCAGCCCATTTTTCATTCGTGCTTTGTATTGCGTGTAGCCACTCAGTGTTTTGGTCAGTTGGCCCTTTCGGGAAGATATACAGAAACAACATTGAGAGCAATGTTGTTAAGTTTCACACTGACCGCGCATGAATATAAGTGTGGTAGATCAGATGGTGCAGTGATGGACAGTGGAACATATTCTGTACCTTCTCTGATATAAATAGCCGTGTTGATTTTTTCTTTTGAATCAGAAACTCTATTATGTACCGGAGGGTAGTAAAAGTGAGGTATCTTTGGTAATTTGAATCTGCATACATTTAGAGATTGCAAAACAATATATGATAACTATGATCTGCTAGATGTTGAATTAACCACGCTTCATTTGTCAGTACCTGATCTGGCATTCCATTGTAAAATTCTCATTGATTTATCAGGCATGTCACAGATGAAAATCAACAATTCAACTTTGTATAAAAAAAAAAAAAAAAAAAAAACTAAGAAAGGAAGTAATGTTCCAAATTGAACACAAAGATGGGAAGGATGAAAGGAATGTGAATACGTTTGAATGTCTGTTGATTAAGGCAAAATGAAATCAGTCAGACAAGATTGTACCTGAGCTGAAATTAGAACAAATCTACTTCCTTGTACAATGTTCTATCCAGCGAGATTTGACCTAGCGCCAGTTTCTAAGGGCATCGTAATAGTTCCACCAAGTGCCTCTGTCTTGCGGAAAAGGTAGATCACTATGCCTTGGGTAGGATGAAAAAACCCGGGGTGGATGCAGCACGATGCGTCTTGCTGTCTTCCTCGGTGTCTTCCAGAGCAGCCGTCGGAGGTGTCTTCCCAGGTTGCCGGCGAGCGCACATGGATACAGATGCACCCCAAATGGAAAATTGAGAAACGTATTTAGACACACAGAAACAGCAAAATCACATATACAAAGAAAGGTGTGTGTGTGTGTGTGTGTGTGTGTGTGTGTGTGTGTGTGTGTGTGTGTGTGTGTGTGTGTGTCCTACCTACTCGTCCCCACCCTCCTTTTCTCTATTTTCTTTTGTTACGGTTCCTTTGTCCGTTATTTATTTTCTTTTACCGAAAGCAGACGTAAAATGAAATTCTCTCTCTCTCTCTCTCTCTCTCTCTCTCTCCTCCTCCTCTCTCTCTCTCCTCTCTCTCTCTCTCTCTCTCCTTCGCGCATAGAAGTTCCAATAAGACAGTCAATAGAAAGTGAATAATGACATTCTGTTTTATTGGAAAACGTTTTGTTTGCTGTTGTTTTGTTATTGACCGCTTGCTTGTGATTGCATCGCTGTTAACATTTGTTGGATTTAGAGTCGTTTTATCGGCATTGGATTGAAAACAGGTCGCGTTGTTGTCTTTTATTACATTGATTGTAACATTATAGGAAGGCCAATCACTCTGTGCACTAATCACTCTGTGTGCAATAAGGACGTGCAATGTAAAACGCAACATCATTTACCTCCATTTCTGATAAACAGGAACATTGTTTGAAAAACAAGACATTTTGGAGAA
>JADBJO010024989.1:0-12500 GCA_016801955.1 Conus betulinus
TCCACGTCTTCGACGAGCGCATTTCATGTCCTTGACTGCCGCGTATAACTGGTTAGGGGATTTTCGAGTTTTGAAAAAGATGCTTTCACCTGTTCTAGCTTGTGTCTTGCCTGCATTGAAGGAAGGTCAAGTAAGTGTTGAATAGTTTCAATTGTTGTGTCCGTAGTTCCCAAGATCAGTCATTGTTTCTGGTTGAATTCGTCTGAATTTAAGATTTCCTTTAGGCATTGTTGTTGGGGACAAAGCTACGTCAACATTGGCGCTTGCAAGGTTGTGATTCACACACTCTGCAACATATGCCAGCAAAATTGCATGCTCGGTTCCTATTCCTGCTAACACTAATTGGGGCATACAGCTTTGTGCATGTTTGATATCTATTGTATGTAATGTCTGAAGACGTCACATTTGTCAAAAGCTACTTTTCTGTGTTGTACTGTGTATCGAAGGAGCGTTATTTTGCACCCCCTCTTTTGAGAGCCTGTTTGTATTTTGGACTGTTGTCAGTAAATCCACCTTTTGCTTTGTCTCTGTTTTGCTTGTTGATTTTTTCGCTTCTGTTTTTCCTGTTTTCGTTGACTTTGAAGTTCTGTGGCACAAACTGTAATAGCATGAAGACAATGAAAATTATTTTATGAACGCATTTTTGTCTAGCTGGACCTTTAGCTTAGAGCTGGATCGTTGGTTGAAAAATCTCAAAGGAAAGGTGATTGTTGTGTTCGTCGAAACAACGTTTGGCTCAAGGGAAAGAAGCTGAATTCCCTCTCTTCTTTTAAATGAAATTTTCACGATACAGATCTCATTGCATTAAAAAAAAAAGAAAGAAAGAAAGAAACGTAGGGCATCAAGTTTTGTCATTCTTTGGACTTACTACGTCGTGGAATATCAAAAACCTATATGCAGTGAACACAGTACCACTGTCACTTAAAATTTCTAATTTGCAGCTTCCTGGCCATGTATTTACAGATATGCAGTGTCAGTACGCATTAGGGTTGATACCAAGCGCATGTATGAATACGAAGATATTAGTCTATTCTTCTCCCACCTACCCCCCTACCTCTTTGAGAGAGAGAGAGAGAGAGAGAGAGAGAGAGAGGCAATAATCTAAACAAGAAAGGGACTACCCATTTGACTCAAGCAGATGGATACAAGCAATATAAATATGAATGGCAAAGGTTGTGGTGGACAAATGGGGGAAGTATAGTGTCAGGTAGATTCAATGCACGCACGCACAATTTGCACGCACGCACGGATACACACACACACACACACACACACACACACACACACACACACACACACAGATAGAGAGAGAGAGAAAGAGACAGACAGAGAGAGAGACAGAGAGAGAGGGAGATAGTCTTTTCCACACTTTTTTGAAAAATCTTCTTTTCTCTTATCTGTAACTTTTTTACGCACTGTAGCTTCTTAGGTCAGAACATGTAGTGTAGCAAGCATGAAATTCTCCGAACTCTGTTTTTTTTATTATTATTATTATTATTATTTTTTGTTTATATTTGCACATGTACCCGTTTCAGATTTTTTTTATGGATTCTGGAGATCTCTTCAACACAACTGATCCTTTAGAACACAACTCCCCTGAAAGCTAACCTATCACTTACAGATCGTTATTTTAACTTTACCTTCCCTGGTCCACATTGTCAGAGGTGTAGGGACAAGGGGCTTCATCCTCGTGCTCTGCACACTGAGAGATCAGATCACAGGGAAAGTGCTCAAACAGGTCAGGCCACACTGACACTGAGCAGTTCCAGGCGCCCAGTCCAGGCACTTGATAAGGTTTCATGTTTTCTGGGTGGAAAGAAAAGCGAAGTCTGATTTCTTGAAATGTCAGACGTTCGGAACGAGTGGAAAAGAATACAGACAAATGAGGTTCTTCATTTGCTCCAGCTCCTAAGTCATCAGGGAACAGAATTGGAGGAAATCTGTGCCTTTGAGGCTCCTTGAGACAGTTCTGCCTGGTGCCACAAGGACCAAGGAAGGTGACAATAGGCCTCCGATGCCTACTGACTTTACTCAGGAGGATAACGTGACCAGGTGGTCTAGTCAGAGTGACACAGCTTCTCATAAATCGTAGGCGTGGTGTTGGTGTATCCCATTCTGGCGTCTGTATATACCCTGCACAACAACCATTTTCCTTAGCACTTCAAAATGGTAGAGCAATGTAATCTTACAGTTCAACTCCATAAAGGAGGACAAGAAGGTTATGTTTTTCACCTGCGCCCTTTACTATGCTGGGAGCTTATTATTCATAGCATCAAAACTCTCCCTCTTCTCGCAAACCATATCAAATTATGGATGCATGCACGACTTTTCCAAATCACATACACACACACACTCACCCGAACATTGACAGCCAGGCAACAGAACGATTCTTTTTTGTTTGTTTGTTTTATGCTGCCTGAGCCATCAGACAAACATACAATAAATGCAGTAACATCAATAGTCGGCACGCCAATACTTCAAGTACGCCAAACAGGGCGCACGACACAAAATATATCTCTATATGATTCACTATCTACTATCGCTGCTGGTTCCAACGTTGGTGAAGGCGGCGACGACGACGACGAAACGATGAAGAGGACGAAGACGACGAGACGATGAAGATGAAGACGACGTCTACATCGTCAAGTCTGACACAGAACTTGCATAACTTCACAGAGCTGTAGCTAAAAACCAAACAAAACAAAACAAAACAAAAAAAAACATTACTACACTCACGGCGTCTCTGCCGGCAACAAAGCGACAGTCTCACACAAGAGCTGTGGCTCTACACAGGAAAGGGCTTCAATATAAACCTTTCAGAATCTATTTTCCAAATGGGGAAAGGATTCCGACCTAGACCCACTTCAATGAACCATGAATACAATCATTACACAAAAGATTACTTTTCATCAAACTATGAATATCTTTCGTGGTGTCGCAAATATTCATTTCTTCGACAAGAATGTTCATTTTATTTCATATAGTCACCAGATTTTAAAAGGTATTTTTTCCAAAAGATAAGAAAGATTTCCACACACTCTTATTTACCAACACACAACTACTCAATATTCATATCAAGAGTGAATTAAATACTCATCCACATCAAAATCAAAACATACATATATCAAGTCCGTGCCGCTCACTCTGGGAGCTTATTATTCATAGCATCAAAACTCTCCCTCTTCTCGCAAACCACATCAAACCTTTTTTTCATCATGAAGTTCGTAACTAATTAAGTCACAGAATAAACTTTTTTTTTTCTGAAGACCACTTCCTTTAACCCTCACTTCATCTATTCATGTTTTTACGACAGCATTTCGTTTTGTTACCCTATCAAGTCATAGGATAACAGAACACAACAAAAATACAGATCCTTCACAAGTGCGCTGAGGAAGTTTCAGTCGCTCCTAAACGGGAATACGGTTTTGGATTGCTAATAAATAAACATTGAATGATAAATACCTGACTGCCACCAAAATACAGCTGAGTCCCTCTCGGCGGCCTTCTGAAAAGTTGCGTTGCCGGATATCACTGCAGAGACTGCCTAACCGGTTCAACTCACCCGGCTTTAACGGTGCGCAGGTGAGTAGCAGTCAGATAAATTTTTCAACCAGCTTCTGGACGACTACCTTCCGGTTAGCAAGGTTGCATGAAAATTTTGACTGGACGAGAAACGGTCCGTCACAATATTCATAAGCGAATTGTTTTCATAGAATATTCAAAACATGCAAGGGCAGTAACTTCTTTTAGTCTTCACGTAATATGGCTTCCCTCAAGACCGTTATTCATTGAGTAGACGCTGGTTCACAAATCAAGATCACGAATTCACGTGGAACAAGAGTTTCCCCTTCACTGAGGCCCATAATTCATGATCTAGTTCGCAGAGTTCCGACGAGATAAGACTTGAGCCTTGAAAGGGTTTTTGTTTTTGTTTGTTTGGTTTTTTGTTTTTTTTTTTTTGTTGTTGTTTTTTTTTTTTCAAAGTAGGGAACGCGCCTGCCATACTGCCCACTGGTGCCCGACTGGGTTTATGATATTAGGCCTACTGTGCTGGCAACCATTTTGAAAATAATGCAAGATCCATTTCATCTTTTTGTCTGAAAGTTCACTTATAAATTTCCAAAGAAACTGTATATTTTGGCTTCACGAATAACAACGTATATTTACAATCGAGGATGGAAATTCAGGTCAAACACTTACAAAACTGATTTAATCCACAAGGGGGGTTATCACAAACTGACTTTCATTATTGGAGACCTTTTATTTTGTTCCTTCCCTTCGCACGAACCCAAACAGTTCCCAGAACATGCTGAACGATATGTGTTTGGCTGTTTTGTTTTTGTTTTGTTTTGTGTTTTGCTTTGTTTTTCTCTACACACCAAGGTTCGTCAGTTTTTGAGAACCTCACCGATCTTGGAACGCAAACCAAAAGGTTGCACAGTTGAGAATGGAGACAAGATCGCTGAGACTAAGAACTAGATGAAGTAGGGTTGTGATCTAAAAAGTTCGTTCCTTTAAGAGCAGCCTTAGATGTTTTATTTGTTTTCAATCAGTACTCTCCTTAATGCCCTTCCAGTTCAATGATTCAATGATCGATTGAATTTTCATCTACATCTCATGCAATACTAGGAGGGTAATACGGTCGTGCTATTGAGTGATGTACCTAAAGAAATACATTCTTCAGAATGTTACAGACAACTTTAATGATATGGTGCTAGGCATTACTTTAACCCCTTGTTTGGGAATGAATGCAAAATGAAAGATTCTGAATGCATCAAATTATGAACACTAAACAATTTCAAATGTCTGTTTGTTGGTGTTCTGGTCCCTGGTGTGTACTTTTTCCTTAAAGAAAATGATTTTAGGCAGATGCATGCGATGTATCCAGTGAGGCTATTGCCGATTTTAAAGTGATGTAGACACACAAAATGATAGCACGACAAATTTGATGATCAAAAAACAGAAAAACGGTTTGTATGGAGGAAATCTGACCTGCAGAATTGAGAAAATTATACTCTATTGAATTTTAAATGTATAGTATAATTAACAGCAAGATATTTGATGTCATCATTACACCTAGATAATTTGTGCTATACAATTAAGAGAAAGAGGACGCTTTTGATGCTTTGTGGCGATTATAAGGTGTCTAAGACTGTCCGAAGCAGGACAGCAAAAATACCAAATGATTTCGACATTCCCATGCACCCTCCACCAAGAGACAAATAAAATCACGTTTATCACAAAGTTTATAGCGATAGCAACGATCAACAAATCATTAATCACAAATGTGAAAACTTGCCAAGGTATGTTTTACATTTCTGTTGATTTTCAGAGTAAATTAATTCTGGAATTTTTGAAAAGACCTAGAAACTTTTATGAAGAAAAGTAAAAGCCGAGTAAGAATTATCTTAAAATACAACTGACATTGTTTATATACACAAAAACATGAAACAATGGCTTTTTGGATCATATTTTGTCGTGAAAAATACTTTATAAATGCAGGATAAATCCATAACATTAAACCAAAAAGAAGGAAACTGAAAAATGTATTCAGAACTGATAAACATATTTATTTGCTCTACATGGTTTCCACCAGATTTTGCAGACATTGGCTTCCATATATGAGTCTTACTGAGTGTTAATGATATCAATATCAAGACTCATACATGGTTCAATGACTCAGTAAAGGCATTGTATACAGAATTATATTTTACATGTTTATTCCATATGCGGCAAATGTTAGCTATTGAGAGCGCATTGTGTCTCCTGTGCTCTAACCCTTAAAACAATTCAATCTGTTTTCATTGATGCATATGCTGAAATACAGTGGAGCATATTTAAAACACACACAGAAATCAAATTCGTCATTATCCTAAATATTAGTATCCTACTTGTCACCTGCATTCTTTGAATCTTTTGCAAATCATATATTTAAAATACGATCACGCCTCCTACATCCTCGTCGAACAATACATACCCAAAACAAAGTGCATGTGATTTTGAATTTACATTTATTGCCAGTTTATTTTGAACCTTTCGTCTTAATCATATGACAGATTATAAGTGCTTTTGTTTGCAGTCTTGATTTAGTATTCGTGAAAATATCAGCAAAAGGAGGATTGCGTGTAGTAAAATACTTCAAACAAATTGGATTTTTACTTTGCTCATCGTATGTTACATTAGCTGCCGTTTGTAATGACACACATAAGGAATTTCTTAATGGCATGCAAATGAACTGCTTTGCTTTGTAACACCAAATTGTAAACCCCCACACTTCAAAACCATACTGTTGTTTACAATTACAAAAAAGGAAAAAATGAGAGAGAAAGACCGAGTGATTTCCCAATCTTAATAAATGTTGCGTAAAACATATGGTGTTGGCAAGATCTTTACGTGTTTAGCTTTTTTTTAATAAAAAAACCTAGATTTATACATGCATTGACGACAAGCATGCCATTTTCTAAATCCATATATTCAATATCCTCTGATTCTTAAACAATAATCTGTTCTTAATGCATAATATATTTTTTTCTTCCAAAGTTTTGAATTAGTGTTGGAAATTAAGTCTGCATCATCTGTGATTAGGTGAGCAAGTACTTGTAAAAAGTCTGAAGTAAACATGCACAATGTATACCATTAGAACAAGTTTTGGTTTTGATTTATTAATAAGTGAAGAAAACAGGATAGTGCTGAAGACATCACCTTGTGTCACGCCACTGGTTAACTAAATCAAATCTGACATGTTCCCCCACATCTAGGTTTAGCTTACATAATGCTTTCAGTGGCTTATTATGCATTGGGATAGCTTCCTGCGTACACCACATGTAATAGAATAGGTCATTCAATACATCTGTTTACAGAATCAAAGGCTTCAGTCAGTTTAATAAACCTACGTTTTGCAGGGGGAAAACTTTTTTTCAAATGCCGTCTACGTAAACATCTATAGATTACGCCCCTTAAATCCAAATTGGATATTAACCAGCTGGATTCACTCTGTTGCCTATTCCTGTGATCTATAACTAACGACAGTACTACATATTTTACTCGCTTCGTTGCAGAGAAAATATACCTGGGTAATTGTGTTAAGATTATTAATGTGACTTTTCTTTGCAGAGTAAGAACGACTGATTCCAGATACCTTTTTGGATACATTCCTCTAACAAGACGAAGACTAAGAAGGATACCAAAATTCAAAATAGAATATGTTTTTCATCCATACCTGAAAATGCCATCTATGCTGAAATCTGGACAAGAAGCTTTACATTGTTTGAACTTTTGACCTTTGATGATTGAACAATTGAATATGTCTATTTTCATCGCACTTTCCCTGCTAATTTAGTGAAAACATTACAAGATTGGATGTGTCTTTTTTGGGAAAATCCTCAGAAAGATTTAAACCAGGTGCCAACATAATGACGTTTGCTAGTTGTACCCTTTCATAGCAAACTTATGTACTGTATCTAAGGAATGTTTCTGACTTCAAATGAATGAGACTGTTTATCTATAAGCATGTAATTAAACTTCTTTTAATTTGATCTTTTCAAATTATTAATACACACGTATGTTCATGTCAAAGATGACGTCATTTTGAGTACGACTAGGCCTTGTTTTCAAATTTTGATTTCTTTTGACTAGTGTCGCATAGAATTTAAACATACTTTAAAAGCATCTGATATATTATTGATATCAAGATCAGTCGTGCATTTGGCATAGCCCCCATTTCCCCCAAAGTTCCCGTGGCTATATCTAACCGTGGTATACAGCAGGAAGATCTCTCCTCGCCAATTTTTTTTTGTAATATGGTGGTTTATGTTTGCTCTATTGCTTTGTTGATCACTTGAAAAACTAAAGTAGCTTTGACATGCATATGCTTGATTCACTTTGTTCATATACTCTCAGATCACAAACATCACACTAAAAGGAAATAGTCACAAGACATTTGAAAGTAATGATTCAAACTGCGAAAATGGACTGACTGTTATATGTTGCAAGCTCTGTGATCACTATGACATTTACCATCGACATAGCATGAATCCACAGCACTGCACATATTTTGTTATGATTTGCAAGAATTGCCTAATAGGTTGTCTTTCGAGCTAATAGGCTCAAGAGCATCTATTAACACTAAGCCGGAGATTTTAAACCCAATAATTGCAGTTTTTCTTATGAAAAAGAGTTAACGTCCTAGTCTATCCAAATCCTCACACAATATAACATATAGATCACAATGAGTCAGTAAGCATGCAGTTAGTCTCCCAACAATACATGGTCGTTTTTATTTCCAAAACACACATACCATCATGACGCTTTAAGAAGGAATATGGAATACTCTTTAACATTTCTTATTGATTTGCTTAAATAAACGCAACAACAAAAATCAATCGTTATGTACATTTTAAGACATGAAATTATCCAGATTTAAAAGAACAAATAGACCTCCTATTCCTCTCCCCCACAATACTAAATCTTGCAACTGAAATTTTGATTATCCACCAGAAAAGACTTCTGAGGAATATCTAAAACTCATTTGAAATCGAGAGAATTGATAAATGCAATAGACCCCATCTCACACAAGTTACAATTAACTCCTTTTAGATTCCAATGAAAGAAGGGAAATGATTTTGATTTAATACAGATATCTTTTATGTAAAGAATTATCAAGAGCTTGGTTGTTATTTGTGCAGGTAAACTATGTCACACCCTAGCTTAAAAAAACAAAGTAGATCACTGCATGAACTGTTTTCCCAAGCCTTTTGATCTTTCATGTATACATCAACAAAGGGACCTATGGCAGTATTGTCAGTAACGCTAGGCTGTAACGGTGGATTATGCTGGTTTAGCACTTACACATGTATACCCACCGAAACGAAAATCCAATGAGGACAAGATACAGACCGCCCACACACCAATTTCATCTCCATCAGGCTGTCTTCACGAACCACAGAAAATTGATTGCACTATTGATAAACATACAGCCGACATAAGATTACCGTAACTGTTCTGCAGGCCCGCCTGAATACTTTCAGGCAGTCACTGACTGAGGGTTTCTCGCACGTCTGGAAAAGGATCCTATGAACACATTAAACCCTTTAAGTTAGCATTTCATGTACAAAATTTTCTCTTTTGTTGTGTGAAACACACACCGGATGATGCTAGGGGAAACGGGTGGGAGGGAAATGGTGACTGGGTTAAGATATGGTGTAAAGTCGATGTGCTCTGTCAAATTTTGTGTCCATAGTTAAATTCAGTATCTGCAGACAGGTCACAGGGTAATTCTTCACAGTCTCCTTTTGATTTGTTTCCTCTCACCATAAGAAAAATGAAACCATTCTGCCTGCAAAGTCCCTCCAGGCCATTAAGGTTTATTCCACACCAGTCTAGTTTTTACACACATGTCATAGTAGTTCTCTGGAGATCTAGCTCTTCATTTCAAAAGTTGGTTAACCCATCCTTAAGTCTTAAGAACCACATTGTCCCCATGTAAATAATGAGTGTCCTTCCTTACGTCTCCCAGCATGATCCTAAAATGTTTTTATCTATTTCAGTAAATGACAAAGGAAATAGGAATTACAACACTTACATCATTACAAATGATTTCCACTGATGCATATTTTTTTAGAAAAAAGAAAATTATTGTAAGACTGTCAATACAGAGGCAAGGGGAAAAGCTTTCCCTCATAAACAAAACACATAAATGAAAACAGTGGAAAATAAAGAATTCAAGGTAAACAAACAAAACGTAATAGTGTAGCCAAATAGCATAATCACGTCTACAATGTAGATATTGCCATAATACAGGCAAGACATGGGGCTCTTAGTCAGTGCCAAAGATCATCGGCATATAAGAATCCAATCATTGTATTTGAACACGTTACTGTTACTTTTTGCATTATGTGGTTCTATTTTAAAACAGATAGTGCATTTTTTTTAAGATACACATGTTTGTAAAAAAAAAATGGCATTTTATGTATGTAGATATGCTGTTTGGTAAGTATTTTTATCAGGGCAAATAATTTTTGTCCATCTATACCTAAAAGCACAAAATTAGGAGAAAAGTAAATGCTGAAGATATTTTCATATTTCCTACATATGATGTTTTCTAAAGAGATACAAAACATTTGTTCAGTTGGCATCATTTCACTTTACACATCTCGTCGTGTCAGTCACATCCACGGCATTTTAAAATAATAATTGCAGCTACACTCATGCGCACGATTTTTATTTGTAGCCATTTCAGCTTGACCTCTCTGATTCTGTGGATTCTGAAAAAAAAACGTTTTTTAAAAAAATCAAGGTTTGGTTTTCAAGATACCTTGTACAGAACTATCAGCCGCAAATCATCTTGTATGAACAACTCATAGCATGTTTTAGGTCTCTTTCGTACACTAGAAATTTTTTTCTTAATGCTCTTGAAGCACTCCAGTCATCAATGGTGTTATCAAATAGCTGTATTTCAAATTTCCAAAAAAACCATTGAGCTGATGATATCAAACCATTGCAGAAAACAAAATCAGTATGGCGACCACGGTCAGTTAGACATTCGTGCTTTGTGAAGAATTCACCAATTTCTTTTTTTTTAATGTTCTAAGGAATACTTTTTTATTCTCTAATAATCTGTTCTCCTTTATCATCACAGCCATTTTTTTATTGTCATTAAAAAGGCTCCAAAGCACTGACTTGGGGTTTTAGGTAATAAGCAAAGGCAAAACATCCTTGTGTATTTGGCTGCATCTGATCATTATTTTTTGCGACATTTTGTCCAAATGCTGATTCAAAACTTTCAAGATTTTCAAGAAAAATATGAATTGGCGTTTACAGCACACTTCCATTTATGATTTCATTCAAACAGTTGATTGATCAATGATAATTTGAAATCGATTATACATTTTTTCAACTATCCGGTGTATTTGTTCCACCTTGTTTTCAAGTTCAACGGAAGTCCTCCTACTGATTTTATCTTGATTGTCAGTTCAAATAAACTGAAAAAATGCTTGTTGGAGTTTATATGTAAAGTGTCTGGTGGATACGTCGATACAATCCAAATACATTTACGTTTAAATGAGACAAGGTACTTCAAACCGGTATTCTACCTAATGCGGTAATGCGTCTTTCATACCATATTCGAGATGAACTTTTACCGTCTAAAAAATATTTCATTATAGTGAATGGTTTCCTATTCATCTTCTCGTGAGTAAACCAAATTCTGTGTATTTGAATTGAACAGGATTCCTTGCCATAGAAGGTAAGACAAAACGTTATTTTATATGAGTTCATATTGAATGTTGCCATATTGCTTGCGTTTTATTGCTGTTCAATATTAAAACCCAGGCCTTATCAAAACTCCTGAGTAGGTCTATGTTTTTAATGACATTTTATCGCTAGCATTGGAAAATTGTGTATCATTAGCAAAATGTGCGATCTTATTTGAGCAAGCGCACCTCTACAAGACCGAAAAGTATACCAGTCTAGCGAGCAGCCCCAAGGCCCAGGTTCTCGCCATAGAAGTTGGAGCAGGGGATTTATAGGTTCATCAGCCTGTGACCTCATGAAACAGCGCGGGATTTCGGGTAAGAAGAGGACCAGAACCTGACGGCAATGGCACAGGCAGCTGAAAGGAGTTGCAGCTGGATCAGGTCGAGGGAGGAAGAACTTCATAAAGCTTAAATTTCCCAACTTAGAACAGCTGTCCTGTTAGCAGTGGGGTAAAACGTCCATCTAAAAAAGGCAAGCATTGAGACGCCCCACTCATCCAAAACTTGCGGGTTCGCAACGCTAAAAAAATGGCAGTAGGGCATCTGGGAGTCATGAACTTAGAATGCAAAGAATTCTTGTCCAAAACACTTGTCTGAGAGGGTTTTCTTCCCTGGAAACGTCTGCTGTCAAACTCTCTCTCATGTGTATGTGTGTGTGTGTGTGTGTGTGTGTGTGTGTGTGTGTGTGTGTGAGCAATTGTTTTTAATTACTCACCAGCAGATGATGACAGATCAATGCGTTGCAGATCAACATGCTGTCTCTCAGACCGGTTAACCCCAGAAAAAAAGACAGAGACACAGAGGTATTTGTCCAGTATTTCGCATCATGATGTAGAGCATAACCGTCAGGATACTCACGTATCTTGACCAAGACCGTGTCTGTCATGCTATATTGGACAGGTAAGTTCTTGGAATTAAAGCATTTTTTATCAAAACTCCATTATCTTTGATGACGCTGAAATACTCTGAATATTCCAAACTGTATGTTGCTTGCTTGTGCATCCGTTTATTTGAAAACGCACGACTTGATCAGGTTGTACGTGAACTATGAATTGACACCACCAGTCCTTTTCCATCAGATCTCCACCAGAGAAATGGAACTGAGCAAGGAAATGACCTGTTGAGCCATTAATAGTAAATTCTGATACTACTGCTGGTTTTTCTAAAGACGCAGCTAAGCCAGAAATTCTCATTGAGGTATTTTCTGGCTTAGTATAACGGTTATCAAGTTTGTCTGTCGTGTTCTGT
>JADBJO010024989.1:17500-24396 GCA_016801955.1 Conus betulinus
TACTGTATGGAATCCACACTCAAAGACCCTCTGCAAAGACATTGAGGATGTGCAACGCCGTGGCAACAAAGCTAATAGGCTCATTGAAAGAGAAGCCATATCCAGAACGACTCGCCACTCTGAAGCTTCCCAGTCTTGAGCACCGAAGAAAGCGTGGTGACATGATTGACACATATAAATACGTTCATGGTATCTACAAGATAGATCAGCCACAGTTTACACTCGCAGTAAGCAGAGAGAGAAGAGGAAACAGTCTTCAGTTAAATAAAGCACATTGTAGGCTCAGCGTACGCAGTTCCTACTTCTCAGAGTGAGTCATCAACACCTGGAACAGCTTGCCAGACAGTATTGTTACTGCACCTACCATGTCAGTTTTCAAGTGCAGGTTGGACGCCCACTGGACAAACCTGCCTACAGTTTATGATCCAGATTGCTACCACTAGCCACGCATGCCAAATTAAGTATTCTGGATTACTTCCTGGGAAAAACGAACTGGCCTACCCAGGCCTCAAGCGTCTCATCGATCAAGATCAAGATCAAGAACAACAGCAGTGTCGATCGACTTGTTCATTACGGCATTCCGCTTCTCAAACGAAACAAGTGGAAAAAGACTGTACAGTTAGCGAATTTTTTTTTTTTTTTTTTTTATCTTTCGTAAACTCATTCTATACTACGCACAGAAGACCTGTCAAGAGAGCTTAAAAGAAGTTATGGCCGCATTTAACAGCGTACGATCTTCAGGTGAGCCATCTAGATCTAGATCTACCACTCCAAACATCAAACAAATAAAAAAACAACAAATAAAACATCACACAATGAAAAACACGTTCCAACAGCTCCCCCCACATCCACTCTGCAGCCAGTCTCTTATGCAGATGCCCTGAAGTCAACCCCAATTCAGCCTGGAGATCTAAACAACATCCCTTATCCATCGACAACAAAGAAAACGAACGAAGTCATGATGTCAGTCAAACAACTACATCATCCAAGAAAATTGGCGTTGAGCAGAGCTCCAGGCCTACATTGAATAAAACGAAATTGGAAGATGACGCACATTCGCAGAACAAAATAGAACGACAAAAAGGAATATTGTCAGTGGGAAAAACAAATACTTGCAGTAAAAGACTCCAGTTAAACACGCCAAAAGAATCAGACGCAGAGCCACAAGAAAATAACGTGAACTCTCAGTTGCCCTCTGATCTGATTCTGCATGACTCGGTGATGGCCTACATAGATGGTAAACGTCTGGGGCGTTCGTATGGGTTTCAGACCACAAATCAGAAAGTAAGCACAACAGAAGAATGTTAGAAAGTGTTAGCTAAATATAATGCCTGTGACCACTTCGACGCTGTTGTGCTACATGTTGGAGTCATTGAGCTGAAGAAGAAAGAAGCTGTACGCTGTAGTGACTCTATTGTTTCTTGTGTTGGTCATATTCAGTCTAAATGGCCAAATATCCCCGTAGTTGTTAGTAAAGTGGCACCACTCATTGATCCTGCGCTGAAAGTGAAGAGAGAGTTATTCAATGCCCACACATTCTCTCAGCTACACGGTCATAAGAGTATATTGTTTGTATGCCATGAAAACCTCAAGGCTGACATAAGCAAGTACATGAAGGAAAGGTCCATCCTTCCGTCAGAGGAACAAGTGTACTGGCTGGGAATCTGGGGCGACATCTGCATGCACTGCTGTGGAGGAAGCCAACGCGCAGAGGCCATCGACGTCCCAACTACTCGAGAACAGGTCCTGAAAACACTTTGCCTGACAAGCAGATCAGCTGTCAGAAAGACTTCCGAACTGTATTCAAGTCCAGATACAGTTACTCAGGACAGTATCCTCGTCAAGAGCCTGTTCGCATCTATCCAGGCCAGAGACATGTTGCTGAACAAGGCTTCAGGTACTACGTACCTAAACAATGGCATTACAGCCTTGGAGAACACGCCTCGCAGAAATACTGGTATCACCCAGGGGTCAATGTTTATTCAAGATGGTGACTCTCAACTTTCTTTGTGACATTTGTTGGACATTGCTGACAACTTGCCAAGAGTATACCCATTAGCAAGACAGTCGCCATACATACTTAAGTTCTTTTCACCTTCAGTAAGTATCAATTTTTTTCCCCAATTATTATTAATATTGTTATCATTTTATTATCTATGTTAATATCTTACAATTCATCGTGAAAGTGCTACTTTCAAAATGAAAGGTCAATCAAACATTGTCATTATGCAGTGGAACTGTAGATCATTGTCAACGAATCTACACTTCCTTGTACAGCATCTCTCTACTCATGAATATCATATCTTAGTATTGCAGTCTCTCAGTTTAAATAGAGATAAGCTACCCAAACTGTATAACTTCTATTATCCACCCGTACATCAAACAGAAGATGAAAAGGGGAAGATAAATACTGCTATATATATTCGAGAAAAACTTGACTATAGAGAAATATCCCCCCCCCCCCCCCCCCCCCCCCCCCCCCCCCCCCAACTTTTCAAAAGAAATACCAGGTATACATGCCTGTGCAGCTAAAGTAAAGTTCAATCAGTCGTTAACAATAAACATCGTTTCAACCTACTTACCAAAAGGTCCAAAACGACCAAAATACGGAATGGTTACGTTCCTCACATAATCAAAACGAAAAATGGTTAATCGCAGGCGACTTCAACGCCCACTCCCCTTTTTGGGATAAAGATTGCAAAATGACTGTTCACAACCGTTTCGTAGAAAATATAGTTGATTCATCAATGTATTTGTTAAACGATGGAAGTGTCACAAGAATCCCTGATGTGTCACACCACAGAGCTACAGCAATCGACCTTTCCTTCATAACCCCTGCCATTGCTCCCAGTTGTGAGAGGATGACAATCGAAGATTTGCTTGGTAGTGACCGTTTACCAATTATTATTACTTTAAAAGATAAACTGATATTACAAGATTCAATCAAAGACAAAATTCCAAAATATAATAAAGCCGACTGGACCAAATTTGAAAACATATTATTAGCATGTGACATTGAAGAACTTTTTTTCAAAAGATGTAAATAAATCATACACTAAATATATTGAAAGAGTATTGAATGCTGCCGATATCTCGATTCCTAAATGTAATCCAGTGAAATCAAGTAAGCATTCAGGTAATGTGTGGTAGAATACATTTTGTGAAGCTGCGCGAAACGAGCGAAAGTCTGTCTGGAAAGTCTGTCTGAAAAAGATAGAGCATACAGACACAGTGTGGATGTTAGTGAAAAGAATGACAGAAGAGTTGAGAACAGTTATGGAAGCAATCATTATTGAATGCTCCCATTACAATTGCGGAAATAAATGACGTAATTGCGTCCCTTAATACAAATAAAACTTCAGTAGGACCAGATGCAATTTCCGATGAAATAATAAGACACTTACCAAAAATCTTCTAATCTTTCTACATAAATTTATTCAACAGTGCTGGGCAGAAGGCGTCATGCCATCCTTATGGAAACAATCAATTATTGTTCCTGTTCCCAAACAAGGGAAACCAAAGTGATAAAAATCAGTTACAGACCAGTTGCTCTGACTTCGCATGTAGGGAAACTCATGGAAAGAACATTTAAAAAAAAAGACTAGTACATCATTGTGAAAAGAGAACGGTATAATACCGATAAATCAGGCTGGCTTCAGAAAAAGTAGATCAACAATAGACTATCTTGTTAAAATTTCAACACAAGTTAAACAACAGTTCGCCCAGAAGAAAAAACATGTACTTGCCACCTTTTTTGACATAAGAAAAGCTTACGATCAAGTTTGGCATACAAAGTTACTTACCAAACGGATATCAGTCGGTCTCTCAGGTTCCATATATACATTACTGTAAAGTTTTTCTTAGCGATAGATCAATCCAAACAAAGATAGGTACTACTTATTCTATTAAAGGTCTCTTCGAATGGGAATCCCACAGAGATCTGTAATTGCTCCTATTCTGTTTAATATTCTGATTCATGATCTTCCCAAATCGTTGTCTAAAAATGTTGAACGTGTGCAGTATGCTGATGACATTGTGTGTGGGGATGAAAGTCACTCTGAAAAACACACCCCCGACTACATCAGTAAATTATATTAAAAGACTATATCAGTGTGAACTTGACAATATAAGTAACTATATAGCTGAAAACGGATGAACTCTATCTCCAGAAAAATCGCACATGATGCTTTTTAATGCAGGTTATGACATCAATCCTCTGCCTTCTTTTAAAATAGATGGATCTGTTATTGAATATAAACAGAATGTAAAAATTTTAGGTGTTTATTTTACTTCCAAATTGTCATGGAGTTACCATTTGGAATCTGTATTGACGAAGGCCAGAAAAAGGTTGAATATACTTAAGGTAATAAGTCAACAACTATGGGGAAAGGACAGTCAAACGCTTATTCACTTAGCAACAGCATTGGTACGTTCGAAACTAACTTATGCGCAGGAAGTGTTCTTCTCTGCACCTAAATATTTAATCAGAAAGTTACAAAGTGTTGATAGCAAAGGTTATTAGCTAGCACTCGGTGTTCCAGTGCATACGTCATCTATAAAAAAAAAAAATTTTTAAATAAAAAAAAACTATGCAGAGATTCGTATATTACCGCTAGAAGAACATGTGAAACTCGCATCAGCAAAATATATTTTACGATGTAATTCTACTCAAAACTCAGTTGCTATGGAAATCGAGTTAAAATCAGAGATTCATTTCCCTAAAAGAGAGAACATCATATACATTCTCTAAGAACGATAGGTTCATATACATCTGATCTGTTTAAAAATGCAGGAGTTGAGCCTAAAAATGTAGCTCCACGTCTATCTTATAGCATTATCCCTAAATTGGAACTCATCGCGGTCAATTTTGACACAGATTATTTAGACTTCAAGAAAGAGGAAGGACCAGCTGTCTCTGCATCTGTCTGCTCTCATAGAGATAATCATTATTCAAACCACCTGAAAGTCTATACAGATGGTTCTGTCCTCGATAACGGTCTAGTTGGTGCAGCTTTTGTTATCCCGGCTTTGAAGGTGGATCGATCCTATCACATCGGAAAACATTTTTCAATATTTACAGCTGAACTCATTGCTATTGCAACGGGTCTGAATTATCTGCTGAATCTACCCGTTTCTCTGTTTCATATACTGTTTTGTGTAGATTCTAACTCTGTTTTGCAAGCGCTAAATTCATTTAATACAAAAGTGAGAAGGGAACTTGTCACTGAAATTATTCACTTAATTCATTTCCTGTCTGTACGTGGTACCAGCGTCAATTTTTGTTGGGTTCCTTCTCATTGTGGATTATCTGCAAATGAATGAGCAGACTGAACAGCAAAAGAGGATGCAAAGAATCATAACAATTCTATTAAAATACAAATCTTTTCTCTCCCTACAAGAAGGATGTTATCTTTTGAAAAAAAAAAAAAAAAAAAACTTGGGATTTTATAAAATGCAGCAAAAAGGATGTGATCTTTCTGATGACCTTTGGCGTAAAAAATCTATAAATACATTTTTTGGTGCCAGTAAAAATAACCATCATTATAGGCTATTCACAAGCATGTTTTTTAGATTCAGGCTTGATGCACTTAAAACGAAATTCAGTCATAATGTAACGTGTGTATGTGGCGAAAAAAACTCGCCGTTTTATGTTATTTTCCTATGCCAGCAGTTGAAAAAATATTTGCCTAGTTGGCTGTCAGACATTGAGCCATCCTGCTCTTCTTTCGAAAAGTTACTTTCGAATTATTTACAAATATTTGACATTGTACAGGGGCTGTATAGGAGTCCCATTGGTAACTTGCTCTGATTGATTCCCTTTTTTGATAATGTTGTGTTGGGTTGCATTACGGTTTGTGTTTTTTTCCATTTAGTATTGCCGACCCCCCACCCCACCCCACCCCCCCGCCCCCCTTTCTCGACCTCTCCCCTCCTGCACACACACACACACACACACACACACACACACACACACACTTGGCTTTTTTTTTGTCTAATATCACTTAAAGTGAAAAGACATTACATTAAAGAACGAACACACACACACACACACACACACACGCGCGCGCGCGCGCGCGCGCGCGCGCGCGCGCGCACGCACAGAGTCACTCACTCTCTCACAAACGCACTGATACATACACACCAAGGCTTGCACACTCACGTCAGTGGACACACTAATTAACATGCTGGCATTACCCCACTTATGAACACACCCCCAGCGCCCCACACGTCTGCAGCATGCACTGGGGGCCCTGCGAGATTCAAAGACTTATCTCAGTTGACATGTGTTTGATCATTTATGTCTGATATTGGAAATGCCCAGTATGAATTTGCGCCAATCTCTAGGAGTCTTCGCAGTGTTGGTCTTGAGATTATTCCAATGTTTGTTTGGTTGATGGTGCTTCTTGTTCTTCCAGATCGGCCAAGCTGTAATCCAGTTCTAATCGTTGTCTTGCCAGCCAGTCATTCTGCACTCTCGTTTCCTTTAACTCCAGCATGTCCAGGGCAGTACATTCATATGAGTCTCTCCAATAAAAGGCTGTACATTAGTTCATTCCAAGAAGAGCTTCCCATTTCACTTTTCACTTTCTGAAGTAGGGTCTTGGAGTCAGTCAGTATCATGGCTTGTTGAGTTTGAAATGGCGTGTAGGTGAAAGCCAATGAATGCTTGCTTGTGTTACTGCTTCTACCTCTGTTATTAGACTTGAAGTTGTTAAACAGTGCGCACCATTGTCTTCCTGGATAGTTTGGCCATTTTACTTCACTGTGTATCCCCAGCCTGACTTACCATTGGTGACAGAACCGTCAATGTATATTACAATATCATCTTTTATTTAAGTGTCTTCTATCTACATCTCAATTTCTGCGTTGGTTTTGCTTTCTGGCCATTCTTGACC
>JADBJO010024990.1:8372-18372 GCA_016801955.1 Conus betulinus
GGGTTTAGGAAGAAGAATGATTTCCATCTCAGTTTTTGATAAACTTTTCTGTTGTTCTATATCATTTTTTTTCATGTAGCATTGTGGTTTGGCGAAAGGTATATTTTTAGTGGACTGTTTCAAGTTGATTTTATCCATTTTAGTGGACTGTTTCAAGTTGATTTTATCCATTTTAAAAATCTGTTGGTTTAGAGCGCTCAACGTGAGGAGCAGTCAAAATAATTGTGAGGAGCAGTCAAAATAATATATATATATATATACATATGCATGGGCGGCATCCCAGCCGAGATGTACCTTATCAATCTTATCTATCTATCTATATACATATATATATATATATATATGTATATATATATATATATATAATATATATATATATATAGTGTGTGTGTGTGTGTGTGTGTGTGTGTGTGTGTGTGTGTGTGTGTGGGAGGACAGACAGAGAGAGGGAGGAGAGAGAGAGAGAGAATTTACACACACACACACACACACACACACACACACACACACACACACGCACGCACACACACACACGGGTGCAGCGCTCTTCTAGTTTGGTGTTGTTTATTGTTGTTTAGTGGGGTGTGGTGCGGTGTGGTGAAGACTAATGAGGTGTCATGTCAGCTGCGGTGTGTTTGGGCGTCATGTCATTTGATGTGATATCGTGTGATAAGGTGTCAAGCGGCTGGCGCTGTACAGTGGCGAACTGTTTGGGGTATGATGACGTAATGCCAGCTGGGTTTGTGGTATGATGTGGAATGATGTTATTAGCTGTGGTCACTTCTTGTATTGCGTAATGTTGTGGTCACTTCTTGTATTGCGTAATATTATTTGGTGTGGTCACCTTCTTGTATTGCGTAATGTTATTTGGTGCGGTCACTTCTTCTATTGCGTAATGTTATTGCGTTTGGTCACTTCTTGCATTGCGTAATGTTATTTGGTGTGGTGTGGTGTGGTGTGATGTAGCGCAATGTTAGTTGGTGTGGTGTGGTGTGATGTAGCGTAATGTTATTTGGTGTGGCGTGGTGTGATTTAGCGTAATGTTATTTGGTGTGGCGTGGTGTGATTCAGCGTAATGTTATTTGGTGTGGCGTGGTGGTGTGATTTAGCGTGATGTTATTTTGGTATGGCGTGGTGTGATGTAGCGTGATGTTATTTGGTGTGGCGTGGTGTGATGTAGCGTAGTGTATTTGGTGTGGCGTGGTGTGATGTAACGTAATGTTATTTGGTGTGGCGTGGTGTGATGTCACGTAATGTTATTTGGTGTGGCGTGGTGTGTGTGTAGCGTGATGTTATTTGGTGTGGCGTGGTGTGATGTAGCGTAATGTTATTTGGTGTGGCGTGGTGTGATATAGCGTGATGTTATTTGGTGTGGCGTGGTGTGATATAGCGTGATGTTATTTGGTGTGGCGTGGTGTGATATAGCGTGATGTTATTTATGGTGTGGCGTGGTGTGATATAGCGTGATGTTATTTGGTGTGGCGTGGTGGTGATATAGCGTGATGTTATTTGGTGTGGCGTGTGTGTGATATAGCGTGATGTTATTTGGTGTGGCGTGGTGTGATATAGCGTGATGTTATTTGGTGTGGCGTGGTGTGATATAGCGTGATGTTATTGGTGTGGCGTGGTGTGATATAGCGTGATGTTATTTTGGTGTGGCGTGGTGTGGTGATATAGCGTGATGTTATTTGGTGTGGCGTGGTGTGATATAGCGTGATGTTATTTGGTGTGGCGTGTGTGTGATATAGCGTGATGTTATTTGGTGTGGCGTGGCATACTGAAGAGTAGCGGTGAGTTACCAGTAGGCCAGCGTTTACTGGTAATGTGTGTGTGTGTGTGCGTGCGTGCTCGCGCGCGCGCGCGCGCGCGTGTGTGTGTGTGTGTGTGTACGTACGCTTCCCACATCTCAGTGAGGAAGAGAGTGAAAAGCGACGGTGTCTTTAGTTCCCAATATCGGTTGAATGTGTTGTTTCACAAAGTTGTTCGCCGGATAAGTCTCTACCACAAACATTTTAAGTGTGTGTCTTCGCCCACGAATCTTCGTTATCATCACCTCGCCTTTAATCTGTTCGAAGGAATCAGATCTGTTCGTCCTCATGTGTGGTGCTGCTGCTGCTTGTCGCAGGTAGGGGAGGCAGCCCCGTGTCAGCGGCTAAGAGATGCTTATGATTCCGCGTTGACCGGTTTCTGCGACCAGTATTCTGACTACGTGGTAGGTGTCGTCTTTGAGGGGGTGTGGTTGGCGTTGTTGCAGCTGCTGTTCAGCGCGTAGCATTTATTTATTTATTTATTTACCTTTTAGCTGATCGTTTTATTTGTCTGTCTGTATTTAGTCAGGTGGACGGGGAAGGTGTGTGTGTGTGTGTGTGTGTGTGTGTGTGTGTGTGGTTGTGTGTGGGTGTGTGTTGTGTGTGTGTGTGTGTGTGTGTGTGTGTGTGTGTGTGTGTGTGTGTGTGTGTGTGTGTGTTTTACAGTTCCCTAAACGTCCTCTCTCTCCTTGGCCGCCCTTTTTTGTCTACCTGTACCCTCGCGAAGAAGTTCAATGTTCATTTATCATTACACTTCGCAATTTGTGACAATATCACATCGCCTGCAGAATGTAGCTACACAGCAAAATAGCGAGCAGATACGTGTACGAGTCCATTGCATTGCGATCGGAAGTGTTTTCTTCGGTGAAAGCAAATCGATCATTTGAAAAAGCGGATGAGAAATTGTCTGTGCCATGGTTATTCTCACTTAATCTCACTCACTCACTCACACACACACACGCACGCACGCACGCACGCACGCACGCACGCACGCACGCAACACAACACAACACAAAACAACACAACACAACACAACAACACACACACACACACACACACACACACACACACACACAGAATAAAATTCTTTCGATTGTCAGATGAGTAAAAAAAGAAAGCAAAAGGCGACACATCTTGTCTGATGAGGGGGCGGTTGTTCCGTGGAAAAGGACTTAACTGAGAGTTCGTGCTACTTCTGCTATTCAAATAGTCGCTACTGCTGCTGCTGCTGCTGTTACTGCTGTCACAACTACTGTTGCTAATGCTGATGCTACTACTGCTGCTGCTACTTCCCCTGCAGCTATTTCTGTTGCTGTAGCTGCTGCTACTACTACTACTGTTACTCCCGCTAATGCTCCTACTGTTGCTGCTTTTGCTGCTTCTACAACTACTGTTACTGCTGCTGCTGCTTTTACTACTAATGTGATTATTAACACTACTGCTTCTGCTGCTGCTGCGTCACCTATTTCTGTTGCTACTGCCGCTGTTTTTATGCTGCTGCAGCTGCTGCTGCTGCTACTGCTACTACTACTACTGCCGCTGCTGCTGCTGCTGCTGCTGCTGCTGTTACTGCTGCTGCTATTGCTGCCGCTGTTGTTGCTGCTGCCCTATACTACTACTACTGCTGCTGCTGCTGCTGCTGCTGCTGCAAACCACTACTACTACAGTTGCTGCTGATCTCTGCTGCTGCTGCTGCTGCTGCTGCTGCTGCTGCTGCAACCACTACTACTACAGTTGCTGCTGATCTGCTGCTGCTGCTGTTGCTTCCACTGCCGCTGCTACTGGGAATCCACTAACTACTGTTGGTTTCGCTACTGTTGATACTGCTTCTACTGATACAATCACCATCGCTACAGGCACTGGTGGTGATACCACTACTACTGCTGCTCCTGTTGCTACTCATCCTCCTCCCTCTACTACTGCTGCTACTATTGCTGCTGCTCTACTGATAATACCTCTGCTACTACGCCGTTACTATGAGTGCTGCGTCCAATATTATATTGCTGAGACTGCAACTGCTTATGCTTCTGTACAGCTTCTGCTACTGCTGCTGCTGCTGCTACTACTAATGCCACTGCTACTACTGCTGCTGCTGCTGCTTCAACTCAGCTACTATTGCTATTGCTGCCGCATCAGTTTCTGCTTCTTCTGCTACTGTTGCTGCTGTTAGTGCTGCTGCCACTACCATTACTGCGAATGTCACCGCCGCTGCTGCTACTGCTACTACTACTACTGCTACTTCAACAACAGCAACAGCAACAACAATGACGACGACGTGACGACGAGAAACAACAACAACAACAACTACTACTACTACTACTACTGCTGCTGCTGCTGCTGCTGCTGCTGCTATTACCACACCATTACCGCTGCTAGCGTTGCTACCGGTCTCTGACCATTGTCGCGTGGGGACTGTTCCGTTGCAGAACGCCTCCTGGCTGCTGCTGGGCCACACCTGTCTGTTCCTGCTGACCCTGAGCGCTGTCAGCCTCCTGGTGTACCGGGCCATGCCAGACCCCGACTCGTAAGTCGCCGTTCATGTTGATTCCTGGCCTTGGTGCTAGCTAGCACGCAGTGAGCCTCACTCACTGACTAGTGTGAACGAATAACGCTTGGCAGCGAAGGAAAGAAAGCGGCATGGTTGTGTGTGTGTGTGTGTGTGTGTGTGTGTGTGTGTGTGTGTGTGTGTGTGTGTGTGTGTCTGTGTGTGTGTGTGTGTGCGCGGTCCGTGCATTGTATTCTTAATGTGTTTTGACGAATAAGGCGCGAGTAGGGTCAGTTGCAGGAAACAGACAACACACTAAAAGTGTAATAAGAGACGGGGGTTCAGGAAGTGAAAGAGCGAGCGAGAGAGAGAGAGAGAGAGAGAGAGAGAGAGAGAGAGAGAGAGAGAGAGAGAGAGAGAGAGCGTGTGTGTATTCATTCAATTATTAATCAATAAATCAATCAGTCAATCAATCAACCAACCAATCAACAAGTCAGTCAATCAATTAACGAATTGATTAAAGTAAACCTACAAAGACCATTCTCACGGAGAGAACACGGTGCAGACTGGGTCTGTTCTTTAAATACGTCAGAGAATGAACAGACAACACACAGCAGGAAAAAAAGCATGGCTGGCTTTGAGTAAACCATATTTCGGAAAGAAACTTACCTAACTGAACCCCGATGAGACTGCCAGTGTGAGTCGCCATCATGTTTATCCGCGCAGTTATCATCAAGCCTCCCATCGTTGACAGCCAGCTTGGCTATTGCTGGAAGTCAGTTTCACATCTTCCTGTCCAGTACAGTAGAGGCTGTCAGTGTTCCGAGTCGTGTCCTGCAGATATGCCAGTTTATTATGATCGTAACGTTGTCTGAAAGATTAATCTGTAGATCGTTCACTGAGAAATATCTTCGGGTGGTTTGTTTTCCACCTTACAATTCCTGATAATTTTTTTTTTTCACTGAAATCAGCACCTTCAGTTTTGCCTTGTGTTCTGGTCTGGGCTTTCGAGTCAACTGCACCCTGTCATTGTCACCAATCATTTCACACGACCCGTCGGCACAGCCAGGTTTGACTGACACAAAATCCAAGCATTTAAGGCTTTATTGAATGCAACTGCCACACAGACTTGTTCACCACACTTTCCGATGTCAATTTCTTATGGGTTTTCATTGTGACATGCGTCTCCTGCAGGATGGGTGGGATGCTGAGGGAGGGGGGAATGGTTATCACACAGAAAGAAATGTCAACGCAAGCAACTTACCCATTTATCAGTTCCGACTACTTAAAACAGGACTGGTGGCATCGGCAGAAATAAAATATGCGCGTCGGAAAAGATCAACGTTCACGAACCTGTATCCGCCGTCTCTCTTCAAAGGGACTCAACTCTGTCTCTGCTCACCTGTGATGGACATTTCCGTCAGCACAGAGCACGTTGACTTTCGGTTCGAGTGGCAGGGGACTGGGTCGTTCACGGAGAATGATAGGCGTTTACTCTCCTCTGCTGTCAATTTCAAACAAGGCCAATGTCATCTCCTGTAGTGCACCACTCAGTGTGGCTTCCTCGACGGGCCTTCTGAACAATCTACTGACGATCAAGGTTTAAACTTACCTGAGCGGCTTTAAAACACATGTCTTGCTGGCAGTAAACAAGGGAAGCCACCACGAGAGAGAGAGAGAGAGAGAGAGAGAGAGAGAGAGAGAGAGAGAGAGAGAGAGAGAGAGAGGAGAGAGAGAGAGAGAGAGAGAGGTCACAATTACAGGAGCAAACGCGATTTCGTTACATTTATCTTCATATTTTTTGTTGCAGAGACGAACCGCTGGATGTAGAGTAAGTCTCTCTCTCTCTCTCTCTCTCTCTCTCTCTCTCTCTCTCTCTCTCTCTCTCTCTCTCTCTCTCTCTCTGTCCTGTTGCCTCCCCGCTACTCTTTCTCTCATAGTACCCTCTATATGTGGTTTATGTGTGTATGCATGTGTATTTGTGAATGCGCGCGCGCGCGCGCGCGCGCGCGCGCACACACACACACACACACACACACACACACACACACACACACACACACACACACACACACACACACTCACACTCACATTTCACATGCACAAACATTAAAAGAACTGATTTGTATCACACAATTTTACGTTTTAAGCTGTCTAGGCCTGACTTCGAGAATTGCTATGTGAGTGTGTCCTGCACTGTTCTGTTATGTACCTTTCTCTCTGTCTCGTTGTTTCGCCGTCTCTGTCTCTGTCTGTCTGTCAGTCTGTCTGTCAGTCAGTCTGTCTGTCTGTCTGTCTGTCTCTTGGATATTGTTCTGTTCTGTTCTGTTCTGTTCTGTTCTGCTTTGTTCTGTTATATTGTGTTCCGTTCTGCTCTGCTCTTTTGTGCTATATTACCTCCGTTCCTGTTCTGTTCTCTTCTGCTCTTCTCTGTTTCCAGTCAGTTCTGTACTGCCCTGTCCCGTTCTGATCTGTTTGTTTGCTTCTCTGTTTTACTCTCTTCTATTCTGTCCCAGTTCAGTATGTTCGGTTCATTTGTCTTTTGCTTTGTTCGATTAAGTTCTCCTCCAAAAAAATCGTGTGTGTGTGTGTGTGTGTGTGTGTGTGTGTAAGTATGTGTGTGTGTGTGTGTGTTTGCGCGCGCGCGCGTGTGTGTGCGTGTGTATGTATGTATGTGTGAGTGTGTGAGCGTGTGTGTGTGTGTGTGTGTGTGTGTGTGTGTGTGTGTGTGTGTGTGTGTGTGTGAAGTCAAGTCAAGTCAAGTCAAAATTTTATTTACTGATGGGACATTGAATGAGCACATCATTGCTTTTTTACATCAAACCATCGTGTGTGTGTGTGTGTGTGTGTGTGTGTGTGTGTGTGTGTGTGTGTGCGCGCGCGCGCGCGCTTGTGTGCGTGCGTGCGTGTGTGTGTATAAGTGTGCGTGCATGCGTGCGTGCGCGCGCGTGTGTGTGTGCATGTGTTTAAGTGTGTGTGTGTGTGTGTGTGTGTGTGTGTGTGTGTGTGTGTGTGTTGTATCGTTTCTGTGTTCACAACTATGCCTTACCTCCGTCACTCTCCCCCTATTCAACTCCCTCACCTCCACCTTTCCCTCAGTGCCAAGACGCGCATCCTGATGATCGACAGGAAGAACCGGGACAACACCCAGACCAAGGACACGCAGCCCATCATCGCCATCAACACGGGCACGCAGAAGACGTCTCCCCAGCAGCAGGGCTCCGACAAACAAGGCCTTCAACGTCCTCGACGACTTGGACAGCTGCGCCAGCCCCGCCCCCGCCAGCACCGTGATGGCCGGACGCTTCCAGAAGGGCGGACCCGCAGGATCAACCCGGACGCCTGGATCGACTCTTCGCGGAACAGCCTGGTGTCGCCCAGCGGCGTGGTCCTTCAGAAGAACGTGATGTCCATGGAGTCCCTGGCTTAGTAGGAGCACAAAGAGAACGCCTGCGATAAAGCGAGTGATTGCGATAGCGCGAGCGCTTGTAAAGAAAGCGCTTGCTTTGGCGTTGGTGTTCTGCCGAAAATTATCCTAGGAAAACGTAAAAGAGTGGGCGTTCATGAGATTAATCAAAGGAGGCGAATGGAAAGTGAATACCATAAATTGTTTCCTTTGCTTAAAAGGAGCCCTTCTCGTTTTCATTCCTACTTGAGAATGAGCCAAGAGACATTCAAGTACATCTTAGAAAGAATTGAACCAAAGATAACAAAGAACTGGTGCAACTTTCACCAACAACCAATTATCCATGTTGGTCAGACTGTCACTGAGAGACTGAGAGAAAATGCGACACACACCGCACTCGCCAGACTCGAGACAACACGCGACGGGGCACCAGGAACACGCTTGCTCGCGAGAAAGAATTAACTTTTGATTCTTGACGCTTTCCAAGCGTCGCTTCAAATCGCAGGCGCGATAAAGCGAGCGTGCTTTTTGTGCGGCACAAGCAAATTTGGAGCAACATTTCAAGCGCTTGTCCCAACGCGCTCGCTTTTATCGCGAGCAAGCGTTCTCTTTGTGCTTCAAACTTTCAAATTCCCCCCCCCCCCCCTCTCTCTCTCTCTCTCTGAATCTGAATCTCTACACACACACACACACACACACACATACACACGCACACACACACACATACGCGCGCGCGCGCGCGCGTGTGTGTGTGTGTATGTGTGTGTGTGTGTGTGTACATATACTTGTGTCCAGCAACGCGACTGATCAAAATACCTTAAACTTTCTCATTCAAAATTGCCTTTGTTTATATGATAAAAAAAAAAATATGATCAGCAAACAAAGAAGTAATCAGAAAAGAGACAGCACAGCACATAACAGGTAGTCTGCTTCAACGGCGTAGAGTCATACTTTGTTATCGTTTTATTGACTTCGTCTCAGTTGGAAGTCAAGGGTCAAGGGACACGATGGGGAATGGAGTGGGAACAAAATCGACGGGGGTAGGTGCCTGTAAAAGAAAAGTGAAAAAAAAAGTGGAAAGACGTTTTACTTTTTGTGGTCTTCGGAAGCGATGTGGAGATGGGAATGGACGTGGAGAGGGGGGGGGGGGGGGGGGGGGAGAGCAGGGGAAGTAAGATTATAATGCAGAAATATGGATGGAGAGTTGACAGACGTGGGAACAGGAATCGGGTGAGCAAAAATTATATTATCATTACTGTTGTTTGAAGGAGGGAAGATACATGAAGCGTTAGCTTTAAGAAGAAACAAAATGGGGAGGGGGGTGGGAGTGAAAGGAGAATTAGGGAGAGATTAGGGGAAGAAACGATAAGCTCAGTCCAGAACTCTGTGCGAAAATGGAATGCAAAAGACCACACACACACACACACACACATGAGGGAATGAAGAAGACGACTGCTGAAGAACAGACACTGAAATGGACTTCATGATGTTGCTGTTATTATTGTGATTTTTGGTTGCCATTTGTCCGTCCACCTTGTTTGGTTTGTTTGTGTTTGGCCTCTTTATTCGTGGCTTGCTTTCTTAACACTTCTCCCTTTTTTTTTTTTTTTTTTTTCCCCTTGTCGGCAATTCAAACAATAGAGACATTAGTGCATGGCTCTCTTGTCATCTTTTAGAACGGTTTGTTCGCTGTCGTTTTGTTTTATCTTTCGATGGATGGGTTTGTGTGCTTTTGTTTAGCCATTTTTTCTAATATACTCCTTGGTGATGGAAAATAAGTGCTTAATACACATGCAAACAGCTTGAAAAAGATTGTTTTCGTCGTTCAGCATTATTCATCGTGCATTGTTATGTTATTTCTTGCTCAAACAGTGGCTGAGCAATTTTGAAAGGCAATAAAACTCTCTTCTCAGAAATATTATGTTGACTTGGATGCTGATCCGTTTAGTGAGAACTATTGTAATAACTATGGATCTTTCTACAAGTAACCTTCGCAAAAAAAAAAAAAAAAATCTTTTTAAATGTCGCAAGATAAGTCAGCGCTTATTTGTTTTAACCATTTTCCAATCATTTCATTATTTCTTTATTCCTTGTTCAAACAAGGAATGAAAACCACACACACACACACACACACACACACACACACACACACACACACCACGGACTACAGTAATGTGTAATGGCTTTGTCCGTTATTAGGTGAAACACTGAAGTAAATGTCAACATTACGCAGTATTTTGCCGATTTTCAATATCATCTTTTGATTAGTGTGGATAGTTCTGCCTAATATTGACGTTGAGC
>JADBJO010024990.1:23372-24396 GCA_016801955.1 Conus betulinus
CGGGAAAGGCGCCGTGGTTTACCTGGAGCCATGGGCACAGGAACCTGACCCACGGCGTCAGCATTGTTGGCGTTCGTGGGATGGCCCAAAGCCGCTTCGGAACTGTTCGCCCGAATGCCATGGCGATTTCCCGGCAGTCCCTGGGCTGTTCTTGGCTCGTACCTGGAGATCCTGGGTCCGCATGCCCTCGTGCTTGGACTCTTGTAAAGAGAGTTTACCGAAATGGGTGGAATGGCCGAACACGTCCACTTCGCCTTCTTGCGCGCTGATCAGCTGGTGTGTGTTTGGAAGTGAACGCTGTCGTGATGGCGGCGTGGCTGTCGCCGCCGTCGCTGCTGGAAGTGCGGAAGCGGTTATTGTAGGACTGGTGGCGGGAGAAGCTGGCTCCATGGTGGCTGGACATTTTGTCGGGGAATGCTCCACATGCACCAAACTGAAACACAAACAACAGACGCAATGCACAAACCAACCAACCAACCAACAAACAAACAGGTAATAAACAAGCAAAACAAATAAACTAGCTAGAACTCTCGCATGTGCGTTAACCTCCAATTTTTTAATTCCACACAGAGTAAGGAAATCGTAGGGTCTGACTGCAAAAGAACGTTACTTCGCGGGTCATTTTTTTTTAAAACTTGATATGAAAAAAAAACTGTATTGTTCACATTTATATTCCTAGAAACTTACAATATTCAATGAAAACACATTCCTTCATTGACAGTTATCAGTTCGTAACCAGTACCTTGACAGTGCTCATGTTCGGAGGAAAACTTGTGTGATAATCTTGCTGAACGAATACGGGATCCGCCCTTTAGTGGATACGCTTTTTTTTTTTATTTTTTTTTTTTTATCTGGATCCGCCTTTGACATGGATCCGGTTTTTTTTTGTTTTTTTTTTTTGTCTAGAATCCGTACTTTTAGATGAATCCTCCTTTTCTTTTTAAAGAATCCGAATCCATTTTTTATTCTGGACCCACCCTGGATTCGCCCTTTGATCCGGATCCGCCCTTTGATCTGGATTCGC
>JADBJO010024991.1:0-2500 GCA_016801955.1 Conus betulinus
AGGTCTAAATAGTTACCTTATTCAGTTTGAAAAACCTCTGTCCACTCAGGTCTAAATGGTTACCTGATTCCGTTTGAAAAACCTCTGTTCCACTCAGGTGTCCCAATGATTACCTGATCCAATTTGAAAAACCTCTGTCCACTCAGATCTAAATGGTTACCTGATTCAGTTTGAAAAACCTCTGTCCACTCAGATCTAAAATGGTTACCTGATTCAGTTTGAAAAACCTCGTCCACTCATGTCTAAATAGTTACCTGATTCAGTTTTCAAAAACCTCTGTCCCTCAGGTCTAAATGGTTTACCTGATTCCGTTTGAAAAACCTCTGTCCACTCAGGTCTAAATTGTTACCTGATTCCGTTTGAAAAACCTCTGTCCACTCAGGTCTAAATTGTTTACCTGATTCCGTTTGAAAAACCTCTGTCCACTCAGGTCTAAATTGTTACCTGATTCCGTTTGAAAAACCTCTGTCCCACTCGGTCTAAATTGTTACCTATTCCGTTTGAAAAACCTATGTCCACTCATGGTCTAAATAATTACCTGATTTCCGTTTTGAAAACCTATGTCCACTCAGGTCTAAATAATTACCTGATTCGTTTGGGGACGGCTAAAGAGGGCAGAGGGCAGCAGTGAGTAGAGATTTAAAGGTGTGTGTGTGTGTGTGCGTGTGTGTGTGTGTGTGTGTGTGTTGTGTGTGTGTGTGTGTGTGTGTGTGTGTGGTGTGTGTGCGCGCGCGCGCGCGCGTCTGTCTGTCTGTGTCTGTGTGCGTGCGTGCGTGCGTGTGTGTCTGTGTGTCTGTCTGTGTATGTATGTGTCTGTGTGTCCTGTGTGAGCTCCCCTTCCCCATTGCAGTGCCGTAGCCGTGACACCATGACCTCTGACATTCTCTGTCCTCACAGACGATAAGGCTGTTAAGACTTTAAACCCTTTGACCTTAAAGTATGATGCGTATGAGTGGGCGTGTGGAACAACTTAAATATTCTCATTCAGAAACACTGACACACACACACACACACACACACACACCACACACAACACACCATACACACCACCACACACACACACACACACACACACACACACACACACACACACACACACACACACACACACACTTGCGCACGCACGCATACAGAGAGACAGAAGAGAGAGGGAGAGAGAGAGAGAGAGGGAGAGAGAGAGAGAGACTGCATGCACACCAAACACGCTCACAGTTTTGCTCACCCCATATGGTTTTTTGCGTTCCACCTTAATTACACATTCTTGTAAATTTTGCACATATATTTCCCTGTGTACTCTTCTGCGTACCGTACAGAACAGCAACGTTCTCAAACCAGCACACCCCACAAGGCCATAACGAGTA
Organism: Conus betulinus; assembly: GCA_016801955.1. Taxonomy (NCBI): domain Eukaryota; kingdom Metazoa; phylum Mollusca; class Gastropoda; order Neogastropoda; family Conidae; genus Conus; species Conus betulinus. The sequence goes on from JADBJO010024991.1 coordinate 1,362, forward strand.
TTTGACTCTGCTTTAATCTGGCTCCACGCGAAGAATTGACGGTGGTTGATGTGGAAATTGCCATGTCCTTTTTTTAACACCTGCGGCTCGGCATTGTTAGGCAAAGGCACGATGAACTATTATAACTATTTGGTGATAGAGAGAGAGAGAGAGAGAGAGAGAGAGACAGACGACAGACAGACAGACAGACAGACAGAGAGACAGAGACAGAGAGAGAGAGAGAGACAGAGAGAGAGAGTTGAAGAACGAGATCATTGCCCATTAAGGTTCAGCTGCCAAGGAATGTTGGGCAGACATCTGCCTTTCTTGATCATCAGATTTCACTATAGCACCCTCCACAGGACAAACCCTCATTTCAGTGTGCTTCTATCATGTGCTGCGTTCTTTCCCCCGTCCTTTTATTTTCTGATCTTTTGTGTGTGTGTTGTGTGTGTGTTGTGTGTGTGTGTGTGTGTGTGTGTGTGTGTGTGTGTGTCTGTCTGTGTGTCTGTGTGTTCTCTGTGTGTCTGTGGCTGTGTCTGTGGCTGTGGCTGTGGCTGGCTGTGGCTCTGTCTGTGTATGTGTCTGTATCTGTCTTTGGGTATGCCCCGCGTGTGTGTGTGTGTGTGTGTGTGTGTGTGTGTGTGTTGTGTGTGTGTGTGTGTGTGTGTGTGTGTGTGTGTGTGTGTGTGTGTGTGCAATCTTGATCTCAGTAAGAATATTGCCTATGCCGCAAAATGTTTGCTGTATTTATAGATCGCTTATCTTCATAGGCAGCTGTTATTGGAAGATTAAACTTAGTTTTGCATGATATAATTGGGTATGTGCGCCATTAAGTGTTTTTCTGGGTGTGCCAGTGCATTTATCTGATACTGTTGACAAATAGAAAATGGTCATTTGTACATAAGAACAGTTGTGAAAGACTGCAAATGCTGTCTGAACATTCTGCAACTCCCAGTTTTGTTCGTTATTATTATTATGAATACTTCTATAGCGCCGATCCTTGGTGAGAGAGCAAGGTCAGCTCTGAGCGCTTTAACAATCCACACTCCTTTACACGACGGGCTGCCTACCTGGGTAGTGCCGACTGAAGAGCTGCCAGCTGGTGCTTCATTCAGTCGTTTCCCGTGTCATCCAGTCAATATCGTTCAATAGCGTTT
>JADBJO010024991.1:7500-15000 GCA_016801955.1 Conus betulinus
AAAGCAAAGACTGTTATTCAAGGTGATGAATCAATATTCTCCAACCTCTTTCCCTTTAAAGCGAAGACTGTCATTCAAAGTGATGAAGAAATATCATGACGCATTTTTGATGTCTTCTCCGTTTTGCTTGCGTCCTCTCTGAAGGCGTTGGTGATCGGAATCTCTCTCTCTCTCTCTCTCTCTCTCTCTCTCTCTCTCTCTCTCTCTCTCTCTCTCTCTCTCGTCCCAGATACAGCTCTTCTCTCCTACAGTCTTTTCCTCTTTTGTGCTCTTTATTCCACGCTTCCCTTAACTCCTTCTTCTTCTTCTTCTTTCTTCATCTTCTTCTTCTTCTTCTTCTTCTTCTTCTTCTTCGTCTTCGTCTTCATCTCCTCCTCCTCCTCCTCCCCTCCTCCTCCTCTCTCTCTCTCTCTCTCTCTCTCTTTGTCTCTCCCTGTCTCTCCCTGTCTCTCCCTGTCTCTGTCTCTGTCTCTGTCTCTGTCTCTCTGTCTGTCTCTCTCTCTCTCTCTCTCTCTCTCTCTCTCTCTCTCTTAATTTACGTTCTGTTTCCAAACTAGGCAGGTTCTCTTTTCCAACCTGTGTTTTTAGCTCGGTGTCCTACATTTTTCCCATCCACCCTAGCTGTCCCACGAGGTCGCCTTAGAAACCAGAGATCCCCCTGGTCATTAAACTGGTCAGAGGCACATCAGCGAAGAAGCCATGAAAGGTTTCGGCCGGAAATCGGCTCTGGCAGAATGAAAGTATGCGCGTGCTGGGGAATCTGTCCATTGCCTTTTATTTCAGCTCAAGTGTTTTTAAGTTAGGCTGATGTCGTCACATGTCTTGGCTGTTTCGCTTTCTCGTAGAGGCGGCGAGAGCATAAAACCTTCCTTCCGTTGTTTTTCTTCATGGATTCTGAAGCCTGTCTTTAACTGAAGAGAATCTATTTTAGGAAGAGTGATGTGTCAGTTGTGAGGAATGTTTGTGTTTGGTCGTCCAGTGATATGAGACGAACTTTTAATGTGCAGACATAGTCTGTTGATTAATGACATAAAGACTGTTTGTGGATTACAGACACAACAACCGTCTGTTGCGTTGGAAAAGTCGATTTTGTTTTGACAGATCGACTTCTTGTTGACTGCAAAACAAACCAACTACGTCTTTATAAGCTATGTTTCTTGACCACCGAAAAAAACATTGTTTGTTGACAACCAAAGGACTGGTCATTCGTTGAGAAATGACGAGCTAGTCGGCCACTGTCAAAAAAATAAGTATCTACTGATAACTGACTATTTGTTTTCTGCAAAGAACCACCCATCAGCTGACAACCCAACAAACTGCATGTTGATTTCTGACAAAGCGACTCTTGTGTTGAAGACTGGTGGACAGACTAATTGTTGACTTTACAAATTAAGGATGTGCTCATTTTTTGATAAAAAAAAGAATGATTATTAGTTCCTCAAGACAGTCCAGACAAACAGATTACAAGACAAACCACGATGCACTTCGACCTTTTGGGTCTTCTTCAGGCAAAACAAACAACATTTAGGACAATGAAAACGAAGAACAAGCAACCACTTGGCTTCTCATATCCAGCGTGAAATGGTTGTTAAATAAAAACTAGTCCGCTCGGAACGGGGCAATGGGACTTAAAAACATTAATTATGACAATAATAATGATAATGATAGCAATAGTAGTGATGATAGTTGTGATGATAAAAAATATTTAAACAAGAAGAGGATGAGCGCTGCTTCTTTTGGCCATAATGTATTGGTAATAGTTGTAATATTGATAGTGGCTAAACACAGAAGGGGAGAAAGGAGAGGAGTGTGTGTGTGTGTGTGTGTGTGTGTGTGTGTGTGTGTGTGTGTGTGTGTGTGTGTGTGTGTGTGTGTGTGTTGGGGAGGGGGGAGGTAGTAGAACAGTAGAGTTTGTTTGTTTGCTTGTTTGTTGGTTTGACTGGTGTGATTACAGTAATTATAGTAGATTGACAATAATGATTAGGTGCAAGGAATAGAAATAATCGAAAAGTAAAAAAGCAACAAAACTATTGGGTGGTGATCATAATTAGAGTAGTTATATGTAGTGATGCTGGTACTGATGATAATGGTAGGAAAGAAAGGGAAGTGAGCAATGAGTGAAGGGCTATCGTTGCTACTGGGGCAAAGAAAAAAGGGGATGGGGAACACAAGAAGGGGAGAAGGTCATATACCTACACCTCCATACACATATGCACTGAGAAGTGGGAAGGGAAATTCATGCAAACAGTATTATTGGAAAAGTAAACGGTACTACTGGATGATGATCATTGTGATAAGTGAAATAATGTTGGTATCAATGTAATCATACTGGTTAGAAAGAAGTGGAAATGATCAATGAGACAAGCGTTAACATGTCGAACACACACACACACACACACACACACACACACACACACACGCACGCACGCACGCACGCACGCACGCACGCACGCACGCACGCACGCACGCACGCACGCACGCACGCACGCACGCACGCACACACACACACACACACACACAAGGGAAACTCATGCAAACAGTATTATTGGAAAAGTACACCGTACTGTTGGATGATGATCATAATGATACTAATTGTGATAAGTGAAATAATGTTGGTATCAATATAATAATACTGGTTGGAAAAAAAGAAAACGATCAATAAGAAAAAAGGGTTAATATGTACAGAAAAAGGAGGGGGCGGGGGGGGGGGGGGGCCTATATACCTACATCTTCACCTACATACGGGAAAAAGAGGAAAGAGGGGAGGAAAATGGTGTAGTGGAGATAGTATATGAAATTGAAAGAAAAGAAAGTCAGATGGATAAGAGGGAGCGGGTTGGTTTCTGAGAAAACAACAGATATAGTAAATGGACAGGGTGTAGGGAGGGGAATAGATGTACGTTATATCTGGAGTAAATAGTGGGGAGTATGTCAGTGTGAGTGTACGCTGGTGGCCCAAACCAGTTTCCCTACATTTCAACTACTCCCAACACAACATCAACCATGTCAAAGTCCTGGCACTTTGGCAATCACAGAGTGACAACTTGGAGTGCCTTATGCGGGAATCATAATTTATTGCCAAAACTGGAACGCTGCACCCTCAGGGCATCAACCATGCAGACGTAGCATATATTATCCACCACCACGACGACACCAGCCGGTAGTATCCTCCACCAACACACACACACACACACACACACACACACGCGCGCGCGCGCGCGCGCGCGCGCGCGCGCGTAGTAGGAATTTAACACAAATCATGGATGATGTAGTGGGATGTGTTGTGGTGATGGACAGGTTCATGCTGCTTTTGGATATCGATGTCATCAGAGTGTGGGGGGAAGGAAGGGGGGGTTACAATTTAAGAGAAAGAAGAAAAAAAGAAAGAAGGGAGGATCCCATTCCTGCCCCTACACTAATGCACAGGAAAGAGCGAAGAGGGAAGGGAAACTCATGTGGAAGGGGGGCGTATTACGCTGAAAGAAAAATAGGTATAGTAAATTGGAGGACATGTCTATGAGTAAAGAGTGAACTGGTGTAGAAAATAAAGAGAGTGTGTGGGCAGAAGTGATAGGAAGGCAGCTGTAGCTTATATATGAAGTAGACAGTTGGAGGTGTATTAGTGTGTGTGTGTGTGTGTGTGTGTGTGTGTGTGCGTGCGTGCGTGCGTGCGTGCACGCGCGCGCGCGCGCGCGCGCGCGCCCGCGCGTGTGTGTGTATATGTGTTTGTGCGCGCGCGCGCGCGCGCGCGTGTGTGTGTGTGTGATAGTGGAGGATACTACCGGCTGGTGTCGTGGTGGTGGATAATATATGCTACTTCTCCATGGTTGATGTAGTCTCAGACCGAAATGGAAATCCGTGGCATCATCTTAATCATTCTCTCATTCGCATCGATCAGCATTAAAAAAATGTCTCAAATTCTGTGGCCCTTCATGCCCTGCTCTCATGATGACCTCAGTTTCGATGTCCTCTCCACGTCTGTAGCCTTGGTTTGGTTCCGCTCGGGGTCACCGGTATCGGCGAGTCCATGGGGACTGTCGTTGGGACGGACGTGGTGGCGCCCTCCGGAGGGAGAGCTCACTCACGCCGGCTCCGCGGCTAAGCAATCATTGTCGTCAGTAGGGGGCTTAGTAGGTGGTGTCCTGCGTATGTTAGATCAGAACAGGCACCACTGAACACCACCGAAGTGACTCTCGGCAGCAGTGCAGTGTCTCCTCCGGTGGGTTGCCTCTTGACGACTTGACATTGACTGCTCCCTGTGGATTGCCGTGCCGGGGCTGCGGCTGTGGACGGGGTGTCGGAATGAGCGGCGTATGTGCACTGCCTCTGAGGTGGTGCAGAGGTTGGGACAGCAAAAAAAAAAAAAAGAAAAAAAAAGTTGAGAAAATTGTGGAGATCTTGTTTTGGCATGGACGTGGCTCCCAGTCCATCATCAATGTATCTTTTGTACAGCTCAGGTGTGGGGCCTGTATATGTGTTGGTAGGCGTTGTTCTAGGTGTCCCACACAGAGGCAGGCATCGGATGGTTCCATGTTGGTTCCCGTGGCAACACCACTGATTTGTGTTAAATTCTAGTAAATGACTCTTTGTCTACTGCCAGTGAATCGTTTAGTCTACTGGTGACTACCAACAAGTCACCGCTCTGCAAATCATGTTAGTAAATATTCCTCATTACCCTCCACAGTTAGACAGATGACGGAAAACTAGTTGACGCTGGCTGCTGCACATTGCATCAAGTGTAAAGGAAGTATTGGAATTTTTTTCTCATTTGAGTAGTGTAAACTACCTAAATTTAGTCATGTCATGTGCTTAGCTTTAATATTCAGTTGAATACAGGGGTCCTGGTAGGATTGTAAATGATTTACCATCCAATCTATGTAGACATGAAAACGCTAAGACTGAAATCCCTAACAAAGCCATGTCACATCGCTAAACGACTGATCTAAACCCACCGGTCATCACCAAACTCTCCTAGGGGAAATACACTGAACAACATCAATCTGTTTTTGAAGAATCAAACCAGATGAAATGTCTTGGAACAAGTTATCATATACTCTGTTGCTTTCACTGTTTTTTTTTTTTTTTTTTTTTAATTATTATTTTGCTCCCTAACGAGTTATTCATGGATTCTCACGTTGTTTATGCCTGCTGTCATGAACTTTGTCTCTTAACAAGGTAGTCATGCAATCGGCATGCTGCTTGAGCCGACATTTGTGTAGATCTGCTTGTTAACAAATGATGCTCTATTTCAGGTTATACTTTCAATGCTTTACATCTCAGATCATGACAGCGTGCATACACACACGTTCACACAAGACAACCCCCTACACCCCCCTTCTTGACTCTCGAGCCACTACCCTACCCCTCTTTCCTCACCCCCTATCCCATTCCACCCCATCTCTCTGTCTGTCTGTCTGTCTGTCCGTCTCTCTCTCTCTCTCTCTCTCTCTCTCTCTCTCTCTCTCTCTCTCTCTATATATATATATATATATATATATATATATATATATATATATATATATATATATATCCCCTCTGTCTATCTGTCTGTCTATCTGTCTGTTTCTCTGCCTACATCTGTTTCTCAGTCTGTGTCTCTGTCTCTGTCTCTGTCTCTCTCTCTCTCTCTCTCTCTCTCTCTCTCTCTCTCTCTCTCTCTCGTCGTTTCTTTCTGTTCCTCTCTCTGTCCCCATCATTAACTCCTATTTCTCAATTTACTCTGCATCTTCTTTTTTTTTCCTTAGACCTCCATTTTCCAACAGAATTGCCATTTGGTTTCCCTCCAGCTGTTTCATCCGGGTCATTTCCAGTGGACGACAAAAAACTACACGTTCACAAAGCATCATCTTGTGGGTTTTATCCAGAGGTGGGGTGGGTGGAGAAATGTGGGATTAGGGTGAGGGTGATTTGAAGTAGAAATCTGATCAACAGCCAGAAAAAGAGAACGCGCACACACACACACACACACTAACACACACACACACACACACACTAACACACACACACACACACACACACACACACACACACACACACTAACACACACACACACACACACACGCACACACGTGAACTTCCTAACCTCTCTTCTTCCTTTGCCTTTCACTTTCTTGCTCCCTTTCACTTCCTATTTCCTTCACTGCATACAGTGATACTCCTTTTCTACTGTTTCACAACCCGAAATGTTGTTCTTGTGTTTTATTCTTGTGTTGTTTTACCTAGCAGTGAGCCATTCTGCGCTATGGATTAACGAGGTGTTTGAAGAGGCCAGAATGAGTTCAGGCGGTGTTTTAACGCAGCATGAGCTGTGAGAGAGATCAAAGCAGCCACGAACAACCAAAACAACAAGCAAAATAACATCGAGGGATTCTATCCGTTGTCGTACAACTTTCTTTCTAATTTGTTTTATGCAGTTTACGTAATAACATAGGAGCAATTTGCAAGTATCTCGTTCTGCTGCTAATCTCTCTCTCTCTCTCTCTCTCTCTCTCTCTCTCAAGGCGCCATTTTTCACCAGGATGACATTTCCTTTTCCGTCCAGCTGCTGAATGGAGGTTCTATTCCACTGCTGCATGGAGGTTCCCTTCCACAGCTGCATGGACGTTCTATTCCACTGCTGCATAGAGGTTCTATTCCACTGCTGCATGGAGGTTCCCTTCTACTGCTGCATGGAGGTTCTCTTCCACAGCTGCATGGAGGTTCTCTTCCACAGCTGCATGGAGGTTTCCTTCCACTGCTGCATGGAGGTTTCCTTCCACTGCTGCATGGAGGTTCTATTCCACTGCTGCATGTAGGTTCTATCCCACTGCTGCATGGAGGTTCCCTTCCACTGCTGTAAGGAGGTTCTCTTCCACTGCTGCATGGAGATTCCTTTCCACTGCTGCATGGAGGTTCTCTTCCACTGCTGCATGGAGGTTCCCTTCCACTGCTGCATGGAGGTTCCCTTCCACTGCTGCATGGAGGTTTCCTTCCACTGCTGCATGGAGGGTTCTATCCCACTGCTGCTGCATGGAGGTTCCCTTCCACTGCTGCATGGAGGTTCCCTTCCACTGCTGCATGGAGGTTCTATTCCACTGCTGCTTGGAGGTTTCCTTCCACTGCTGCATGGAGGTTCTATTCCACTGCTGTATGGAGGTTCTATTCCACTGCTGTATGGAGGTTCTCTTCCACTGCTGCATGGAGGTTCTATTCCACTGCTGCATGGAGGTTCTATCCCACTGCTGCGAGGAGGTTCCCTTCCACTGCTGCATGGAGATTCTATTCCATTTCTACATGGAGATTCCCTTCCACTGCTGCATGAAGGTTCTATTTCACAGCTGCATGGAGGTTCTATTCCACTGCTGTATGGAGGTTCTATTCCACTGCTATATGGAGGTTTTATTCCACTGCTGCATGGAGGTTCTATTCCACTGCTGCATGGAAGTTTCCTCCACTGCTGCATGGAGGTTCTATTCCACTGCTGCATGGAGGTTCTATTCCACTGCTGCACTGCTGCATGGA
>JADBJO010024992.1:0-12500 GCA_016801955.1 Conus betulinus
GAGAGAGATGATAGAGAGACGACCGAAAGACAGACAGACACGACATATATTCTATATATCTATATATATATATAGAGAGAGAGTAGAGAGAGAGATAGAGAGAACAGACAGATTAACAGACAAGGACCGAGTCAACTGCATAGAACCGAACAGACAGGACAGGCGCAGGCACACTACCACACACATCACCACACCACACACCACACAAACACACACCACAGAGATATCGAGAGAGAGACGAGAGAGATAGACGCATACAAGCCAGACAGCGAACAGAACAGACCGGACGACAAGTGAGTTGTGGGAGTACCGACCATGTCAAACCAACATAACTGACGACGAAAAGAAGAGGTGATTTGCGAAAAACATACAGACTATTTTACAACAACAACATCAATGCAACGAACATAAAACATTCATCGATAAAAAAAACAGATTTAAAACAAAGTAATGATGGTAAATGATGATAAGATATGAGGAGTGGAGCATCAGCATCAGCATGAGGAAAATATGATGCTAGACGATAGCGAAAACGACGACGAACGACGACCGCGACGACACGGCGATTATTATTATTATGAGGAGGAGAGGATGAGGAGAGGATCGATCCCTCATCTCATTATCCTCATCCTCATCATCACAAGAAGAGAAGAACACAAAAAGAAGGAACAGTATTGTGATTATTGTACAAACAAGACAGCATGAGCGAATACCACCACGTTGCTTCTGGATGTACGCTGATAATAACGCGATAATGAAAGCGATAAGCACCCTATGAAATTACTACCATTCCACACACACACACACACACACACACACACCCACACACACACACCCTCAACCACACCAACCTCTGTTCTTCACCATCTTATGGATCCGTCCTGATGGAGAGACCAAAAAAAAAAAAAAAAATCTGAAGAAAAACAAAACTAGATAAAAACGCGCTTGCAAACGTTTCAAAATCACGACACAAAAAGATGGGGGGGAGAAGAAGCAGGGGACAAACCACTCACAACGTCCACCTGGATTTTTCTATTGTTTTTTCCCAGTAATTGATAAATGTTCCCAGGCGGTTTCAAACGGGCCCTAACAGACCGCCACATAATATGCCAAAAGGCGGATACAAGCCCCAAAGCAAATCTTCGTCTCTGGTCTTCCTCACTCACAACTTTCTTCTATTTCTTCGCTGATATGGTCTGTTTCTCGCTCTTTTTCCTTGTAGGGAAGGGGAGGGGTGGGGGTGGGAGTGTGGGGGTCCCAAAAATCAAAGCAAAAACAAAAGCAAAACAAACAAACAAACAAACAACAAAAAAGAAAAACAGGGTCAACGAGGATCGACTACAAGTAACTCTTGGGTGGAAGACTGCTACGGAAATACGATGCCTACACAGATGATACTATTACCAGTTAGGTCATACCACTGGGCACTGGTTTTGTTTTTGTGTTTTTGTTTGTTGCTTTATTTTTTATTTCAAGTTATATAGGGAGCTTACTACGCAGAGAGTTGCTTGTATTCTGCAGCAGCAGCACGCGTGTGGGTTTCGGCCGGGTTACTGGATGAAACGTGAGTCTGACAGGCTTTCCATAGAGACTGCCTTGATGGAAGACGGGAAAGGATGAAAGGATGTGAGAGAAAGAGACGTGGGCGCGAGGAGGATGAGAAGGAGGAGGAGGATAAGGGAGGCAGAGGAGGGGGAAGAGCAGAGGATGACGAGAGGGGAAGGGAGGCGGAGGAAAAATAGGATGAAAAAAAAGAGGAGAGATAAAGAGGAGGCCGGGGGGAGAGGGTGTAGGAGGGAGGGGAAGGAAGCAAGATGGGAGGGCGAGGAGTAGAGGAGTAATAGAAGTAGGCTAGAGGAAGCGGACGAGGAGCCAGGAAGTCCTACGGATGAGGATTGAGGAAGAGAGGTGGGGTGGCGGACCTAGGGAGTGTAATAAGGTGAGGGGGGCTAAAGTGAGGAGTGTGGGGGGGGGGGGGTAAGAGCAAAAGGTGAAAAAGAAGCAAATTCCGGTAAGGAGGAGGAGGAGGAGGAGGAGGAGGAGTGAGGAGGAGAGATCCGAGAGAGGAGAGCGAGCTCGAAAGAGAGACAGAGACAGAGTGCACAGAACAACCAGACGCACAGACAGAGAGAGTATGCAGGTGGCATGTGAGAGAGAGAAGACAGCGAGTGGTAGCGGCGGATGATTATTAAGGGTGAGAAAGAGGTAGAGGTGTAGTGGCATTTGTCAGATGAGAAAGCAAGAGAAGCGAGACAGACAGACAGACAGACAGACAGACCGACAGGACAGAACAGACAGAACACAGACAGACAGTGGATAACATATCAGAGAGAGTAAGAGAGAGTTTTCGGCGCCTATCTTTCCGTGGACCTCAAGCCTCCTTTTGCCTTAAAAGAATGATGTAGCTTTCACACGGACACGTCACTTTCATAATGCATCAAAAGAAGTAAGGACGTAATAAGGATGATAGAGCAAGAGAATTAGTACAGAAAAACAAACAAACAACAAAAAGAATCTGAAGCTTTCCCTCCTTGAAGGACAACCCCCCACCACCCCTCCCCCCCACCCCCACTCCCCATCCCACGGCCGCTCCCCCACCCCCAATCACCACCCCCACCCCCCCCCCCCCCCCCCATCCCCCCACCCGGCACCCCTACCCCTCACGAAGTAATTCTATCGTGATCAATCTTCCCCATAGCATTAAACCAAAGCAGCATCACCGTTCCCCTCCGCCCGTGCAAGCTCACAGATTTTCTACGAGCCGTCAGGCTTCAGCCAGCCAGTAAAGCCACGATGTAAAGGTGTTTATATACTACACATACCTTCCCCTGCCCATGTTCACGTTAACACTTTCTTGATATCTATCTGTCTGGTCTCTCTGTCCTGTCTGCCCTATCTGGTCTATCGAACTGTCTGACTCTCTCTCGATCATCTCTCTCTCTCGTCTCATCTCTCTCTCCCCTCTCTCTCTCCTCTATATAGTTATATATATATATATTATCGTAATTACTATAATATGCCTAGATACAAATATTCCTGTTTTTTCTTCTCCTTTTCATTCCTCTGCCTATCTGTCTGCTGTCCTGTGTGGTCTGGAAAGAGAGAGAGAGAGGAGAGAGAGAGAGAGAGAAGAGAAGAGATGAGAGAGAGAGAGATAGAGCAGAGAGAGAGAATCAGACACGGTTGTAGGGTCTTCCTGTATGTGAAATGTCATATACAAATAGCGCACGAAAGCGCTCGAGATGCGCGCAAACACAACCCGACGGCAACACACTCTCACATTCAAACCCACACGCTTACGCATTCACACTCTTTGTTCCACAACAGCATGCGTGCGCGTTCACACACACAAAACACACATGACACGCACCACACACCAACAGACAACACTCACACACACAAACCACAACACACCACTACACACACACACACACCAAACACACACATACACACTCGCGCACGACCACACACACCCACCACACAAAGATCTCTCTGCTCTCTCTCGCCCCTCTCTCCTCGTCTCTCTCGTCTCTCTCTCTCTCTCTTCTTCGGACACACGCACATCTCGTCAACCTATTCATACATATACGGACACTCTTACCCCCTACCCCCGTATTCACACACCACACACAACACACCACACACACACACACACACACTGACACAGATACGGCGCATGTACATCTCGCGCAAACTCTCTCTCTCTCTCGGTCGGGTCTCTCTATCTCTCTCTCGCGCTCTCTCTCTCTCTCTCTCCGGTCTCTGGCCCGCTCTCTCATCCTCTCTTTCGGGCACACACACTCCATCATTCAAACCTATTCACACATATATAAACCACAACACCCTTACCCCCCTTATTGACACACACACACACCACCACACACAACACACACACACACACCCACACTAGGGCGCATGTACATGCGCAAAAGTCTCTCTCTCTCTCTCTCGTCTCTCTCTCTCTCGTCCTAGGGGGTCCTCTCTCCTTTCTCCTCATCTCTCTTCGGGACGTCTACACGCACTCACCATTCACCTGCTTCACACTATAAAAACACCCTTACCCCCCGTATTGCAAACACACCACCACACACACACACACACACACACACCACACACACACCCACACACACAACATGGGCGCATGTACATGCGCCAAATCTCTCTCTCATCTCTCCTCTCACTTCTCTCTCCTCTCTCTCTCCTCTCTCTTCTCTTTCATATGTCCTCACGAACAGGGAAAGAGTGGGATTTGAGGGGGGGGGGGGAGGAAAAAAAAAAAAATCCATCGACGCAGTGCAGCAGCCAGTGATCGTGCTAATATTGATATTCCACCAGTGGAATCAAACCCATAACTCAGACCAACGGCGTCCTACCGTAAGTCAACTGACCACAAAACACACGAATAGGGGCCCCCCGAACCGCACAGGCCAAAATCGTGATCCACAGTGTGACGCGTAATCCTGCGCGCTTTCATACCGGTTACCTAAATGCATGAAGACTCAGGTCTTGTAAAAGACAAACGCTTTTTTTTTCTTTTAATCACCCTCGTCTTTGTATGGTGTGTGTGTGTGGTGTGTGTGTGTGTGTGTGGTGTGTGTGTGTGTGTGTGGCGTGTCGTGCGTGCGTGCGTGCGTGCGTGCGCGAGCGCGAGTGCAGGCGTTCCTTTTCCGCGTCATGTGTTGTGTACATAGGTAAGAAGTGCAAAACTCATGACATGTACAGTTCTGCGCAGTCTTTAGAGCCACAAATAGATACAAGCCATACAAAACAACCGGCTTTCAACTCCAGTCCCCCTCTCCTACTCTTACCACCACCCTCCCCCCCCCCCCCCCCACCCAAACAACACTCCCGTATACTATTCGCCCCCCCCCTCCTCTCCCCCATTCCATCTATACCCGCCCCCCCCCCCCCCCCCCAACCTCCTCACCCCTCCCGAGTCTGGCCCTTTCTCAGGTTATTTCCCCTACTCATTGGTGATGTCGCCAACCTCAGTGACCTTCGAGAGTTAGTTTTTGACTCGGGACCCGTTCCACCTGCCTGCTGTTTCCGAATCTCTGTCTGTCTGTCCTGTCCTTGTCTGTCTGACTGTCTGACTGTCTGTCCCTGTCCCTGTCTCTCTCTCTCCTCTCCTCTCTCTCGTCTCTGTCTACTCTCTCCTCTCCTCTATCTCTCTCGTTCCCCATCTCCCCATTCTTTTGATCTTCCCCTCTGTCTCTCCCCATCTCATGCATCACCCCAGCCTCTCTCTCTGTTTCTGCCATACTCTCATGTCTCTGTCTGTCCTTCTGTCTGTCTGTCTGTGTCTGTCTGTTCCCTCCCATCCCTCTCCATCTCTCTCTCTCTCTCCGTCTTTCTTTCCTTCCCCTCCCCCTTACCACCACACCCCACCCTCTCTCTCTCTCTCTCTCTGTTCTTTCTTTTTCTCCCTCTCTGTCTCTCTCTGTCTCCTGTCTCTCGGGGCCCCTGTCTCTCTCTCTCTCTATCTCTCTCATCTCTCGCTCTCTCTCTCTCTTCCCTACCCCCCTCTCTCTGTCTCTGTCTCTCGGGTCCCCTGTCTCTCTCTCTCTCTCTCTCTCTCTCTCCATGTCTCTCTCTTTCTGTCTCACATTGTCTGTCTGTCGGTCTGTCTTCTCTCTGTGTCCGGTCTGTCTCTCTCTCCTCTCTCTCTCTCTCTCCTCTCCCTCTCTCTCTCTCTGAGACAGACAGACGTACAGACCGGCAGACAGAGACAGAGACCGACTCAAGGAGTGCCTACGTGGGACACAAGAAAAACAAGAAAGAGAAGTTCGGCGCCGTCAGTCACCATACATAAGTCCGCCAGATATCTAAATGGACATTAGTCTTAGGTGATTTAATCACCTGTAAACCCTGTCCGGACCAATCACGCGCTTGAGCGATGATGTCTTTCAAGTAGAGGCCTGCAGGAGGCCAGACACAAACAGCATAGGGCGCCTACAACTCCACCTTTCTCACGCCTCGTTGCTCGGACGATGACAAACTTGCGTGCACGTCTACAAGCCGTATTAACTCGCTTAAACACAGCACTAAGCTAGGGGGGGTCAGTGGACAGTGTTGGTATTACGAAGCTAGGGCTATCGTCATGTGAGAAACACTTGGCAGCAAAATGGCTGAGGCACTGTTAGAGAGAATTTCAAATTGAAAGCAACGGTTTCAGTGGATATTTGTTATTTAAAAAAAAAAACAACACCTATGTATGTTTTTGTTGTAGATTTGAAATTAGGAAACTGATGTGGTTCTTAGATATATGTTGCTAAAAAAAAAAGCCCTTAAAAAGCCCAAAAGCATGAGTACCACATCACTTTTCTAAAAACCTCCACAACTCATGAAACTAGGAACTGCTTCTTATTTATTTTTTCAACAAACAACAACAAAACAAGTACAAAACAATGTGTGCGAGTGCGATCTGCATTTAATTAAAAGAAAATCTACTAAGGGATCTCTGTGTCATGTGCTGTGTGCTCTGTATGTGTGCGTGGCGTGTGTGCGTGCGTGTGCGTGCGTGCGTGCGTGCGTGCGTGCGTGCGTGCGTGCGTGGCGTGCGTGCGTGCGTGCGTGCGTGCGTGCGTGGCGTGTGTGTGTGTGTGTGTGTGTGTGTGTTGATGGTGGTGGTGGTGGTGTGAAATCACGGACTGACCATTATGGTCACTCACCTCACTGCCTAAGATTTTACCCTCGCTTCCTTTGAACCCGAATGCCACACCGACTGACCACATGTTACTGACCTACATACATCACGGCGGCACGTCTCTTCTGACACTAACTGACCCCCACCGGCACTGACTGCACCCACACAGATGTCCGTTCGAGTGCAGCTCAAGGTCACAAAGAAGCTCTGGTAGTTCCTTCCTTTACCTCTCTGTCCACTTAAGTCTCCAGGGGGTCCAGACAGTGCCACGACAACACACGTTTAAGTTGGAATCGATTCCAGAACACCCCCGCCTTGTTTAACAACTCCTGTCCTAAGTCGCCCTGACTATTTACCAACCCCAGAACCACACGGTGGAATTTCATGAACTTCTGCTATTATCAGTTGTTTTCAAAGTGAGGTGAATGCTGGCGGAAACTGAAACAAAAGTTACAAAGACAAATTACTATGCCGCCAAACGAAAGAAACAAAATAGATTACAAGACAAACACGACGCGTTTCGACCTCTTTGGTCCTCTGAGACCAACCACATTCAAGACAATGAAAACGAATAATGAAAAAAATCACTTGTTTCGTCAAACTGACATTCCACGTCCTTTTTTGCGCCCAAGTTGAAGAGATAACTATTGATTGTTCGTTCTTCGTTGTCATTGTCTTGAATGTTGTTTTGTCTTGCCCCTGACAGAAGGCCAAAGAGGTCGAAACGCGTGTCGCGTTTGTCTTGTAATTTGTTTGTTGCTTTCGTTCGGCGGCATAAGTAATTTTTTTTAAATGTAAGTTTCTGATATTATTGTTGTTGTGGTGTCACACAATACAAGGATAAAATATAACAACCAAACCAACCAAACAACAACAAACAGCAACCACACACACACACACACCACACACACACACACACACACACACACACACATATTATATTATATATATATATATATACCGCGCGAGTGCGGATGGCCGCACGTTCAAACACACACACACACACACCACACACAACACACACACACACACCCACACACACACACACTATATCTAGCTTGCAAGGTCGCTCTCTCTCTCTCTCTCTCTAGCTCTCTCTAGCTCTCTCTCTCTCTCTCTCTCTCCTCATTCTCACACATACACACGTTGTACATACACATTACACATGCAGTGGTAAGAGTCGGGGTGATAGGTTGTGGTTCTCTAGGGGAACAGTATGGATTAGCTCACTGCAACCACACACACACACACACACACACACACACACACACACACACAACACACACACATACACACACACACACACACACACACACACACACCAGCACACACACACACCAAAGGGTGGAAAGGAGTACTTTGTTCTCTTTGATGGTCTTATCCTTTGTGCGCTGGCCTTGTGTTTAGCAGAACTGTAAAATAGCAAGGAGGAGGGGGGTGTTAAAATCTTATCATTGACTGATGACGGGGTTGAGCCTCGACTCTCTCTCTCTCTCTCTCTCTCTCTCTCTCTCTCTCTCTCTCTCTCTCTCTCATTCTCCGTTTGTCTGTCTGTCCATTTATCTGTGTGTCTAGCTGTCTGTCCTTTTGTCTGTGTGCCTGTCCATTTGTCTGTGTGCCTCTCTCTCTCTCTCTCTCTCTCTCTCTCTCTCCCTCTCTCTCTCCTCTCACGCTCCCTCTCTCCTCCCCTCTCCTTCCTCCCCCTCGGCCTCCTCCATTTCCTTTCCTTTCCCCCCTTTCCCCTCCCACCCACCCTCACTCTCCCCCCCTCCTTTACTCACACTCCCACCTCCCTTCTCCTTCTCTTCTCTCCTCTCTCCCCGCACCTCCCACTCCCCACTCCCCCTCTCTCTCTCTCTCCCCGCTTCTCCCACTCTCCCACTCCCCCCTCTCTCTCTCTCTCTCTCTCTCTCTCTCTCACACACACACACACCACACACACACACACACACACACACACACACACACACACACACACACACCACACACAGCTGAACGTCAGAAGATGGGCAACACTGAGTACTGAGACCACCATCATCTCCTCTTCTCTTGTCTGTATCACGGATGCTGATGCCTGCAGGCTTACCACAGCGTGCGTGCGCGCACCTGCTGCAGAGAGAGAAGCAGAGAGGGGATGGAAGCCGCTGATAATACACGTGCCCGTCCTAGTGGCCGCCTGCACTGGCTGACCGGAGCTGCTTTTCCTTGTTAGCCTCACAGCCGTTCGTGTGGGTGTTGTGCCGTAACGGCATTCCGCTGTCAGCCAGGGGAGAGATAAGGGAGACAAGTGGCGAGGAGAGCTTGGCTGTGGTGTTGCAAGTGGACACAAGTGCCTAGTTGGTGGTGCAAGTGACACACAACAACAACAGAGTTGTTTAAACAACAACAACAACAACAACAACAACAAGTGGAAACTTAGTAGTACCGGAGTAGTTTGTTTTAACATGGCAAGAGTAGAACAACAACAATAACAATAATAATGATAGTAGTATAGTAGTTGTTGTTGTGTTGTTGTTGTTGTACCTGGCTCTCCATGGATCATCCAAACAGCCGAAGTACTTGAAGATTTTAGAGACTGATAATGTTATGCTAGGAGCTTGTCACAGCTGAAGACAATCCCCGCATAACTATGCAGAGCATAACAACATTTTGATGTAGCCTTGGTGTCCACCTAGGACTAAAATACATGTTATTTCCACTAACCAAAATTTAGGTCAGATTTTTTTTTTTTTGTTCAGAGCGTGAACTAACCAAGTTAGGCCGCTCAGAGTAATTTGACCTTAGGCGAACCAAGTTTGCCCCGCTGCGAGCGACACCGACACAAGACCGCTGCAAGCGACTCGCCCCTGCGAGCGACACTGACCACAAGCCCCCCCTTGACCTTATTAGCCAACGAGTCAGCGGAGCTACGTTGTTTCTTAAAATGCGGTCAGCCAAAAGCCTACACACCCTTCCTTGCGTCTCTTGTCTCCCCTCTGCTAATTCTTGTAAAATTGTAAAAGTGTAGTACATTTCCATATGTTCCCCCAGTCCACCCCTCCCCTTCCCCTCATTACTGCTATTTTCATGTTTATTTTTTTTTTTTTGTTTGTTTATTATCATTTTTTTTCTTTCAGTTTTTTTTTTTTTTTAATTTCTCTCTATTTTCATTTGATGTTCCATTATGATTGCATGACCGCTTTGTTTGCTTCATTTCATTCTCTGCATGTTGCAGTCCATCCTCTGGGCGAGGACTGGATGTAAAAAAAAAAAAAAGCGCGTCAGTGCTTATCTATTATCCTCGTAAATAAGAAATTTTGTCTTGTCTTGCCTTGCCTTTGTCTTGTTCGCTCCTGCTGTCAGCTTTGTAGCTGTGGTTCGGAAAGGAAGCAGCCATGTCCATCACTTTTCTTCCATCTCTCACTATCCCCCCCCCCCCCCCCCCCCAATCCCCCTCCTTCTGCCTAAGGACTTGATTCGTGGGAACGCGTTACGCGAAAGTACTACACACAGCTATATAGGGGGGAGGGCGGGGGGGTGGGGGGGTAATGATAGCTAGGAAGGCAAGAGAGAGAGTAGAGGGGGGACAGAGAAAGGGGGGGGGGGTGGGGGAGAAAGTAACAGGTCTACGAACTTAACAGGGGAATTACAGGACAGAAATGAAAGGACACGGGAAAAGAAGAAGAAGAAGGACGAAAGAAAAATAAGACGGGAAAGTGTGACAAGGAAAGAGATAAGGAAGAAGAAAGAGCGAGGAAAAAGGCGCGAGAGTGTGTGAGAGAGAGAGAGATAGATGAGAGGAGACAGAGAGAGAGATCTCGTTGTTGTGTTCTTCAGTTTAAAACACGTCTTCCCACTTAACTGTGTTACAGACTGTATGAGTGCTGTGCGTGTGTGTGTGGTGCTGTTGTTTGTAGGTGTGTGTGTGTGTTCTCGTGTGTGTGTGTTGTGAGTGTGTGTGTGTGTTGGTAGCTGATGTGTGGAGAGAGAGAGGAGAGAGAGAGGGATCTGTGGATTGCTTGATCGATGTGAGTGTGTGATGTGTTGTGTGAGTGTGTAAGTGTGGGGTGTGTGTGTGTGTGGAGTGTGTGTGTGTGTGTGTGTGTTTTGTGTGGTCTGGTGTCGTGGTGTGTGTGTGTGGTGTGCGTGTGTGGAGGGGAGATTTTGTGCGAGTCAGATGAGGAGAGAGAGAGAGAGAGAAGAGAGAGAGAGAGAGCGCGATAGGAGGAGAGAGTAGAGAGAGAGAGAAGAGATGAGGGAGACGAGAGGCCCGAGGAGAGAGAGAGAAGGAGATGGAAGGGAGATGAAATGAGCTTGAAGGGGAGTGATTGAATGGGAGGCTTAGTGCCAAGCCTGAATGACCACATTTCAGTTACATTGTAAGAGTAGGATGGGACAGGGCAGACAGGGGAAGCAACACTGGAAGTTTGGAGGACACCGAGGAGGGAACGGGTACAGGGGGGGAGGGGTTGGTGGAGGGGAGATTCTGTGCTGCAGATAGTTCACTAGAAGGGTAGAATTTTGAAAAAAAATAAAAAACCCAGAGGGCCGTGGAGGAGGACGGGGGACGGGGGGGAATGCGGGCGTGGATGCGATGAAGTGAAGTTTTATGGACCATATGAAAAGCGGGCGGTTTGTCCCCTCCCGTCTCTCTCGTATATAATAAGGTAAAAACGCTGTGAAGCGGTGTTCACAAAACGATAGCATACATAATAAAAACGCTGCCTTCATTTATGGCACAACACACACACACACACAAACACACACCACACACACCACACACCACACACACACGTAAATACACCCACTACACGCGCGCGCGCGCACTTAAATAGGTCATCTATATTACTGATTATTACATTAAGTTACCCCCCCCTCTCTCTCCTCTCTCCTTCTCTCCCTCTCTCTCTCTCTCTGTATCCGCGTGCGTCTCTCTCTCTCTCTCTCCCTCTCTTCTCTCTCCTCTCTCTCTTTTTCTTTTTTTTTTTTGCCCGCTTGCCCGCGCGCGTGCATGCATGCTTTGTGCATGTTGTTGACGAACCTAAGTGTTCCAGTCTCAGTCTCAAAAGGCCCGTGCAAACGGACCAACAGATTTCCTGTTTACAAAACAAATAAACAACCATGACCGTGATTGATTGTGATAATTATGGTTGACGGCCCAGCCAGGATAGGTCCTGGTTGGGTTGATAATGGGCGGTGAAGCCGGGGGGAGGGGGGGGGCTGGAAGGAGGTGAGGGGTTGGGTGTAATGGGCGAGGGGGAGGGGGGGGGGGGGGGGGGGGGGGGAAAACACGCGGGAGTGGGTGAGAAGAGAAGCGGGCAGGGAGGGTGTTGGGAGGTTAGGAAGGAAGAAAGGCATGCTTAGAATAGACACAAACTCAGGCCCTCAGGGGGGGGACGTGATGAAACTACAAAGCATTTTGTCACTCTCCGCCTACGTGTGTTTTTCCTTTTAAAAGCACGCGTCACTTTCTGATTGATCGCCGTGCCAAATACACACAACACGCACGCACGCACGCACACACACGCACGCACGCACACACATACACGCACACAACGCACACGCACACCACAACCCACACACACTCCACTTTTTTTCCCCCGACCTCCGTCTAATCGCCCTTTTTTTTTTTTTTTTTTTCTTTCTGTCTGTATGCGTGACTCTATCTATCTGTCTGTCTGCCTCTGTGTGCTTCTCCTTCTTTTCTTTCTTCGTTTTTTTCTTTTTCTTCTTCTCCTTCTCCATCTTCTTCTTCCTCCCTTCTCGTCCTCCATCTTCTTCTTCTTCTTCTGCTTCTCCTCTACTTCTGCTCCCTTCTCTTCTCCTTCTCCAACCTTCACCTTCTCCTTTCTTTTAAATTTCTAACCTTCCAGTC
>JADBJO010024993.1:0-24393 GCA_016801955.1 Conus betulinus
AGAGAGAGATGGGCTAGTCCAACCTCTACGAAATTTAATTCCATGCGTTTCCTCCACAGTTTTTGACAGATTTGGACTGCTACGCAGTCCGCGAATTAAGGATTGAACTATCAAAACATGGGTTGGCAACTCATGGTACATTACATTCATGTGCATCCGGATCTTAAGAAGTTGAAACAATAAGCACAAGCGCATAATGAACTCCACACACACACAAAAAAGAGTACTGATCACATTATATCACTCTATATTATGTGAGGTGTTGGCCTGTGCATGTTTTGAAAAATCAAGGAGGGAAGAAAAATGAAGAGGGACACAGATGCCAGTTTAATCACCCTATGCCATCTGTTGCAGAATTCTAAGAACCATCTATACCAACGAAAAAGAATGCGACAGATGGATCAGGGCTAGATAAACATGGACATGTCTTGGCGTGTACATGTTTTTTGCTGTTCATGTTGTACATGCCAATAAGCTTTTTTTTTGTTTTTTGTTTTTTTTTGTTTTTTTGTTTTTGTTTTTGTTTTTTTTTTTCCCCTCTGTTGAAGTAAAGGAGTGTATTCTTCATTCGTTTTTGACATGTTTACACAATGCTTCTCTTTACTTGTTTCTCTGGAGTTTCGTGCTTACACAGCCACTGGTATTCAATTTTCTTTCTTTTTTTTTTTCTTTTTTTTTTTTTTTTTTTTTTGAAAACAAACATTTTCAGCCTTGTTGACTTTGTCTTCTCGGGAAAGCAAGTCATATTTGTCATAACTGGTGTGAGCTGTCACTAATGCTGTTATTTTTTTTTCTTTACTTTTTTTATTTTTTTTTAATCTGCTTCCTGTTTTCTTGTGTGTGTGGTGTGTGGTGTGTGTGTGTGTGGTGTGTGTGTGTGTGTGTGTGGTGATGTGTGTGTGTGTGTGTGTGTGTGTGTGTGTGTGTGTGTGTGTGTGTGTGTGTGCGTGTGTGTGTGTATGTGTGTGCGTGCGTATGTGTGTTGTGTGTGTGTGTGTGTGTGTGTGTGTGTGTGTATGTGTGTGTGTGTGTGTGGTGTGTCTCGTCAACAGTTTTTTTTATCATTAAGGTTAAAAAGAAAAAAGCCTTTTGCGATTTTTAAGGCCATGAACATTGACAAATGTGTTTGTAGTCTCATTAAGAACAAGTTTATATCGGACACATTACTGCTGAAGAGCATTCAGTACTTTTTGCAAGGCCTGTCTAGAGTCAGCTAACAAAAATTGTATCATGTATGGAAAGCAAACCTAGTAACGTAAGAACAACGACTGAAAATACACTTCAATAGTATCTAAATGCGAACAACCCGCGATATATGAAACGCTATTCAAGGTAATTACTAACCAACAAAACAACAAACAACAACAACAACAACAAACAACATAAAACTGGGGACAGATTTTCAATTCACTCAATAATTCAAGGAAATACCGAACAATAGATTCAGAATTTTGTCCATTGGAACGGACTCTCAATAAATTTTTACGATATAGAGTTTCGATTACAGAAATGAGATTAACTCGGAAAAAATGGGTGTTACGAGGAAGGACTCTTATTGGTATTGCAAGAGAACAAAACGTTCGAGAGAGAGAGAGAGAGGAGAGAGAGAGAGAGGAGAGAGAGACGACGGAGGAGAGAGAGGAGAGAGAGAGAGAGAAGGATGGCCAGAGAGATGACGGCCGGTAGATTGAGACGTGATATTGAGTAGTGGAGAGAGGAGAGGAAGGGAGAGATGTGTGTGAGAGAGCGCGAAGTGAGGTGTGTGTAGGAGATGTGAGTGTTTGCACGGTGTGTGTGTGATGTGTGTGTGTGTGTGTGTGTGTGTTGTGCGTGCGTAAGTGCGTGCGTGCGTGAGTGCGTGTGTGTAGTGAGCGCTTGCGTGCGTGGTGCGTGCGTGCGTGTGTGTGTGGTGGTGTGTGTGTGTGGGTGTGTGGTGTGTGGTGTGTGTGTGTGTGTGTGTGTGGTGTGTGTGTGTGTGAAGCTATTTGATTCACTGCAGGCATATTAGTAATAGGATTGAGAAAGATGGATTTCAGATATTAGATCATTGGAATAAAAAAAAAGAAGATAGGTGGAATCAATACTGCGCGAAGGACATACCCGGAGAAGGAAAACGGGATGGGGGAGTGTCGGGGATAGAGACGGGGGTGGGGGTTGGGGGTGGGGGGGGGTGGTGAGGAGGAGGAAGGATGACTCCTTCGGCTTAGTGAGCTGTGCAGCTGTATATGTGGTGACCCCAGTTTCCACGGTTTAGATGGTATCATTTTAAAACTAAGTGCCCCAATTTTTTCCTGATTCGCTTACGTATTTATACAATTTATGTTTAAATAAATGTTATTTTCATAATATCTTAAGAAAGCTAAAGTCATACCTCTTTTTAAATCTGGAAATAAAATAGACCTCTCAAATACAGACCAATTTCTATGATTTCTCTTCTATCTAAAACCTCTTGAAAAACACGTCCATAAACATGTGTCTTTCCATTTCTTTAAAGATAATGCAATCCATCCCAGCCGATCTGGATTTCGATCCAGTCACTCTTGTCACACTGCATTAATAAACTTAGTTGATCAATGGCTAGCTGCTATCAGTAATTCAGTAAATCACTGGAGTCCTCTTTATTGATTTTTGTAAAGCCTTTGATGTCATAAATCATCATCTATTATTACGTAAGCTGGCTCTTTACAAAATCGCTGACCCTGGTCTTTCTCTCATTAAGTCATTCCTCACTAATCGACAACAATCAGTTCTCATTAACAACAGTCAGTCCAGTTGTTTACCCCTAATTATTTTGGTTTACCACAAGGGTCAGTACTTGGTCCCTTTCTGATTTTAGTCTATATAAACGATCGCCCTCTGCATATTAAAGACTCATCTAAATTTTTTTCAGATGACACATCAATTAATTCAAAACATACTGATTTGAAACACTTATCAGATAACCTGCAAGAAAATGTAACTCGACTAATTAACTGGACAGAATTGAATCACATGTCCTCAAAATGATCAGAAAACAAAGTGCATGCTTATTACTTCTCGTCAAAAAAGACAAAATTTAAGTACCCCAATGCCCCCTATATTTATTAATAACAACAAGCTAGAAGAGGTTAGCACTCATACAGTTTTAGGAGTCACTATTGACAAATAATCACTGGTTAGGAGTCACTATTGACAATAATCTTTCCTGGTCGCAACATGTTTCCAACTTAAGCAAATGAGTTTCTCGTAAACATTTTTCAGCTTACTAAATGAATGATAATAAAAACAATCCTGGATATAAACTCTCCTAAACATCAACATTAACTACTCATCAACATCAACTACTCAAGATTACCTCGACTTAGATATATTGCCCCTTTCTTATCGATTTGAATCTAATAAAGCAATAATGATGTTCAGAAATTTTGAACCATTTAGCACCCTCAAATATATCTGCAACATTTCCAATCAATCAATCAAGATATACTAATTACATAATCATACCAAAACCAAGAATCGATCTTTTGAAAAGTACTTAGTTTACTCTGGTGGAACATTTTGTAATTCTATGCCAACATATGTTAAACAGAAGAAAAGCATCAATTCGTTTAAAGTTGCGTATAAACGCCTTCTATTTGAAAAAAAAAAAAAAAAAGGAAAAAGAAAACAAATTCATTTTAACAGTTCTCTAGTATTCAGTCTGAGCTAATATCACAAGTGCAAATGTCAGCAATTGTTGTTATCCCAGAAATTAAACCCTGCATATATTTTTTTTTTTTTTTATTGTTACTCATTTTTTTCATTATTTCGTATGCATATATTATCTTCCATTATCATTGGATCAATCTTTATTTAAAAAATTCACGGTTACACTAGCATAATGCCCTGTCTTAGTCTTTTTCTTTCAACTGATCACCGAATTACCTCTTGTGGCCTTTGTTAGTCGTGTAAATAGTTGGCGTAGACCATGTTGTGCATTTATGTTTCTCATACTTTTTTCTTCTTCTTCTTCTTCTTCTTCTTCTTCTTCTTCTCTTTGCTATACTTTTACATACATACATACATACATACATACATACACACATATCAATATATATATATATATATATATATATATATATATATATATATATATATATAGACAATTACTTTCTGTACTAATTGTTTAGCCTCAGGGCTGAGTGTAAAGAAAAAAAAGCACGCTTGTATGCTTATATCATATCCCTGAATAAGAAAATTTCGTTCGTTCGTTCGTTCGTTCTCTCTCTCTCTCTCTCTCTCTCTCCTCTCTCTCTCTCTCTCTCTCTCTCTCTCTCTCTCTCTCTCTCTCTCTCTCTCTCTCTCTCTGTGCCAATCGAACCAGAAGAACAAAAAACGCACACTGGTACAGAATTATTCTTGATTATGCCCACCACACAAACAACTCGTTTACACTAAATGTTATGTACAGTGCAAATATTTTCATTTCGTTATCATCTCCACCATTCCATCCCAAATATTTATACACCATTACAGATCCAACACTCTCCCCCCCCCCCCCCCCCCCCCCCCCCCCCCCCATCCCAACCCGATCCCCCATTCCACCCTTTGCGTCTCTCTCTGCACTATCCCCACTTGTAATTCCCTTTACTCCAGCCCCCCCCCCCCCCCCTCCCCCAACCCCTAATGTTTACTTTTCACGAATCTCACGCGCCCCCACCCTTCCACCCTACTGAACTGTTTTAGGTGCCCCCTTCAATTCGATCCCTGCAGAATGTGTTCCTTCTGCTTCAATTAACTCTGGCGAAATGTGAGTGGAACTTCATCCTGCTCCCCACTCCTTCCCATCTCTCTTCAATCCTCATCGTCCTCTCACTTCCCTGTCCATCACGTCTACCCCGTCTCTCCAGCCTATATTCAGACCCGCAAGCACGGACGCTTCTGCTCTACTAATCTCAATTTTCGTTCATCTGTACGTCCACTTCACCTCAGCCTCTTCCGTACGGTAGCGGTTAAATTGTTCTGTGTCTCCTTCCTTTTTATTTTCTTTCACTTTTTTCGAGGTTTCGTTCCTGCCCCCCCCCCCCCCCCCCCCCCAACACACACACACTCCTCTGAATCTCTCTCTCTCTCTCTCTCTCTCCTCTCTCTCTCTCTCTCTCTGTATATGTATGTATGTATGTATGTATGCATGCATGTGTGTGTGTGTGTGTGTGTGTGTGTGTGTGTGTGTGTGTGTGTGTGTGTGTGTGTGTGTGTGTTCGAATTCTGCCGCCGAAAAATGCGTACGTATCATCCTCTCAAACAAACACTTTTACAAATGAAAATGAACGCACACATGACTATGTCCCTTTTCTGGTAAGCTCCCTTTCCTCCATCTCGCTCTTCCTCTAACTAACCCCCACCCCACCCCTCCCTATCATCCCCTAGTGTTCCAAGAATTTCCCACCTTCCCTGTTGCTCCTCCTTCTCATCACCTCCCTCCCCCCCCTTCCCGAACTCACCCGCTGTCCACCTTCCATACCTTTCTATTCTCTTTACTCACTGACCTTTTTTTCTCAAAATCTCCCTTCGATTCGATCCATGTGGAATTCTATCCTTCTCTTTCAATTATCTCTTTGGAGAGATGTTGTGAGCGACTATACACCCTGCATCCTGCTTTTACAATGCCCCCCCCCCCCCCCCCCCCCCCTTTTTTTTTTTTTTTACCTCAAATTACTCTCTTCTCAGCTCTCCTTACGTCAATTCCATTTTTTTTTTTTTTTTTTTTTTTTTTTAAAGACCCGTGAGCATTAGTACGTCTGGTCGATTGATCTCATTTTCTTTCCATTTCACCAATTCGCATGTGTTCGATATACACACGATGTCCCCTGTGGTACAAACAAATTGTGGCAACGCTGGAATATCCCATGTCCCAGGTATACGCTAATGTAACTCATGTCCCATTCAGGGTCCTCCATTGGCCACATACCACCGTTTCTGTTACACAATGGGTGGTTTTGGGGGAATGGGGAAATGGAATCTCTTCTTTCTTCATCTTCATCTTCTTCTTGTTTTCCTTCTTTTCTCTTTCCTTCACTTCTTCCCTCTTCTTCTTCTTCTTCTCTTTCTTCTTCATTCATTCTTTTCTTAATTCCTTTTCCTTTCTTTCTTCTCCTTCCCTTCTTTCTTCACTTCCCCACCCTCCTTTCTTTCTTTGCTCTTTCTTCCCTTTTCTTCTTCTTTCTCTTTCTTTCTTTCTTCCCTCTTCTTCTTTCTTTTGTCTGGGTGTTCCTTGCTGTGTGCTTAACCTTCTTATCTTTCGGGCCATTCTGTCCTTCTTCTCGGCCTTTTCCACATATATCAGTGTCGATACATACAAATCACAGCCTTTTCCATCTCGTCCCGCTTCTGCTGCGTCGCTTTTTCGTTTTTCTTCCTTGCTTTTGTCTTCCTTCGCTTCGTCTTCATTTCATGTCATTCTTTAAATCTCGTTTTTCTTTCTTTCTTTCAATATTCCCTTTATTCTGACTTCTTCGTTCTTTCTTTCTATCTTTCTTTTCTTTCTTTCTTGTTTCTTTCTTTTCTTTCTTCTTTCTTTCCTCTTTCCTTGTTTTTTTTTTTTTTCTTTTTTCTGTTCCTTTCTTCTTTGTTCTGCTTGCTTGCATTTCTTCTTGTGTCCCCTGCTTTTCTTTCTTGCTTCTCTTCTTCATTCCTTCCTTCCTTTCTTCTTCATTCATTCCTGCCTTTCCTCTTTCCTCTTTTTTTTCTTTTTTCCCCCCCTTTCCTTCTAATCTTTATCTCTGCTTCCTTCTCTTTCTTCTTTCTTCTTCCCCCCCCCCCCCCCCCCCGTCTTCTTCTGTCCTCTTCTCTTTCTTCCTTTCTTTCTTCTTCTCTTCGCTTCTTCTTCTTCTCGTCCTCTTCTTTTTCTACTTTTCTGGCTTCTTGCTTTTCTGCTTCGTCTTTCTTCTTCTTCTTCTTCTGTTCTTTCTTTCTTCTTCTTTCTTCTCCTTCTTTCTTCTTCTTACTTCTTCTTCTTCTTTCTTTCTTCTTCATCTCTTCTGTAAGGAAATTGACAATGGAAATTGTTAGTCTTTTCTTCGTTGTGCATAGTCCTAATCAAGAAGAGAGATCCCATCCTCCACCAGGTGAACACCACTTCTCCTTAATTACCAACATAAATACTTCCTTCTCCTTATTTACCAAAATAAAAGCACAGACTGCGAGCTATAGTCAGCACCACCCCAACCACCAACGAAAACAAAAAAAAATAGAAAGAAAACGTTAAACAAAAGAACACAAACAACCGACCTTGTAAAGACACAGACTGTGGGCCTGCCCACCTAACCCTGAACCTAATTCATAATTCAGCACAACCGATTGAAAGATTCGGTTTAGCATGCACCCATTCATGTGAATCCCTGTTGTTGAGTGTTTTTGGTTATTTTTCTCTTGTCTGCTTCTTAGAGGCGGGTTTCTTTCTTTTCTTTTTTTTTTTCCCCCCTTTTTTTGTTTTTCTTTTCTTTTTCTTGTCCCTTTTCTTTTTTTTGTTGATTCCAATTTCAAACAATCTACATTTCATATTTCATTGAGTTTACAAGTTTACCATTTTTTTTTTTTTTGTTTTTTTTTTTTTTTTTTTTTTTTTTTTTTTTTTTTTTTTTTTTTTTTTTTTTTTTTTTTTTTTTTTTTTTTTTTTTTTTTTTTTTTTTTTTCAACATTGTTTTTTGGTTATCATCACCAACCATCCAACCCAACACACCTAGGCCTGCTTTCAGTCCTCAACTCGCACACCACTCATCAACAAGCCAGGGAGCCCCTCTCAGAGTGGCCAGGTCTCACAGCCCCATAGGCCGCTGGTCCCAATTGTGCCCACCATTATCAAGAGCTTTAGACACAGGCGACAGACGGTAGAACGCCCTTGCGCGCGACTCGAGCGAGAGTAACTTATATACGGTCGGCGCC
This sequence comes from Conus betulinus, assembly GCA_016801955.1. Taxonomy (NCBI): domain Eukaryota; kingdom Metazoa; phylum Mollusca; class Gastropoda; order Neogastropoda; family Conidae; genus Conus; species Conus betulinus. The sequence goes on from JADBJO010024993.1 coordinate 7,903, forward strand.
CTTCTTCCTTGCATATAGCTTTTTCCCCCATACCTCTCAACTCCTAACTTAATAACTACACCGTCTACTTCTCTACTACACTCAACTCTTTACTACCGACCCACTCTATTCAATCACTCTATAACTACACTATCACAAAATAACTATAAAACACTCAACAAGTCTCAAACCTAAACACACTCCACTCCTAAAAACATCACTCGACTCTAAGTCTACCCTCACTCTAACTACTCTACTAAGCATCTAACCCCAATACCCACTCTACCAACTCTACTCGTCTAAACTAAAATAAAACCCCCCATGTACTTTTTCATCCTGTTTCCTGCAGAAGGCAGAGCTCATTTTTACACCTTCCTCAACAAAGTATTAACCCAAATTCAAACTTCGCTCCATCATTACATCTCGTCGTTGCTGGCCCTTTGTTCACATTGAAAACCTCCTTGAATCGCGGCAAAACGTTGTGTGTGTGTGGTGTGTGTGTGGGAGGGGGTGGGGGGGGGGGGGGGGGGGGGGGGGGGGGGGGGGGGGGGGGGGGGGGGGGGGGTTGGGGGGGGGAGGGTGTATTGTCTGTTTGTGCGGTGTGAGCCGAGCGTGGCTTGCGGTGCATGCCTTGCATAGCTCTCTAGCTTTCCAATGCGTTGCACATGGTGCGCAGAGGCGCGTACCGCGTGGCGCTCGCGTGGTTGGTGTTATGTTTTGTGTGGCGTGTGTTGCTTGCGTGGTGTGGTGTGTGTGTGTGTGTGTGTGTGTGTGTGTGTGTTTGTGTGTGTGTGTGTGTTTATTTTTATGTTTGTGTTGCTGTGCGGGTGTGTGTGTGTGGTGTGTGTGTGTTTTGTGTGTGTGTGTGGTGTTTTTCTATTTGTTGTTGAGGTAAGATGCTACCTTTTCAGCCTTTCAGCTAGTTTCAAACTGTAAAAACTGTGTTTCCCCGCAAAACGGATTAGGCATTAAAAAAAACAACATCAATGATTATCTCACCTAGAAAGCGAAAAAAGACACAAGAAACAATAAACAACAGCAACAACAGGCACCAAACCAACAACACAACAACGACAAACAAACAACAACAACAAAAAACTTACAAACTAGTTCTACAAAAAACCCTTGTGTCCCGCGGTTATTTCCAGAAGAGAGAGAGAGGTAGATAGAGAGAGAGAGAGAGAGAGAGAGAGAGAGAGAGAGAGAGAGAGGGCCTACTTAGATCCCCCACCCAAACCCACAAAAATGAAACAGCACACAAACAACAACCAAACGAAAAACACAACGCGTTAAGAAAAAAACTACAAGTTGTAAACTAAACAAAAAACCAACTAACAAAAAAACCTCACGAGGCCAGGCAGAAACCGGAGTATCCAAAACAAACGCATTTTTTCACACTGTTCCCCATTCTCCCAACCACACACCCCCCCCTTCCCCCCCCCCCCCCCACCCCTCACCCACTCCCCTTCTTTCACCCCCCTTCCCACCCCACCAGCAGACTCTGTCCTTCCTTTCCTTTGCAAAATTTTGCAAGCCCATTAGTGTACATAAGTTGTCAGCGCATGGGAACTTTTTACAAATCATGCTATGTTGTGTTGTTGTTTGTTGTTGTTGTTGTTGTTGTATAATAACAATAATAATAATAAGTAACAATGCCCCATCATTACCTCATCATTAATTGGTTATCATTATCATTAATCAGTCATCATTCTCATCCATCATCATTAACACGTTTATACCATCACCTCATTATTATTATTTATCTATTATGGATTGTTACTGTTATTCTTATATTATTAATTAGTTTCGGCGTCGTCCGGCCTTTTTTACCAGGTTTTGTTGGAACGTTTATAAACCGATCGCCAATTAAGCATAGTATCCTAGTAGGCCAGAAGGCCTAGTATTTTATGTTCTTTTTTCTTTGTTTTCATCCTTTTTTTTTTTTCTACTGTTTCTTCTTTCCCAGGCTATTGTACAACTTTACCCACGGCCAACTAAACCATACCACCCGACCATAACCCTAAATATTCTCAACTCCCACCGCCAAGTGTTCACATTTTCATTCCAACCTCCTTTCCCACGCCATGACGTGGACATGTTAGAGCCAGTGTTCCCCACCCGCACTGTTTTACCCTCACATTTTTTGACAAGTTTTATTGTTTTTTTTCATTCCGCCCCATTTTCCCCCGAGATATTTTTTTCTTTTACACTTTACATTTTTTTTTGGGCCGGTCTCCCTCACTTCTCCCCTCTCGATCCCCTCTCTCTAACTCCAACCCCTCCCCCCCCCCCCCGTCGACATCAAAATCACAAATCCCTCCCCCCCCCCCCGCCTACCCTACTACCTCTCTTGCGGCAATTTTTGCCCACCCAATTTGCTTGCTATCCTTGCCTCTCGATCCTGGAATAAACGCCGACCGTTCCCCTCTCTCCTCCGCTCACCTCAAAACAATACTACGTTTACCTTGCCGTCAACTGGGTTTTTTGCTTTGCCTTTCGATCAGGATAATAACAGAAGAAACGCGAGGTTGTCTCCCTATACATGTTTATCACGCCCCCACGCCCTTTCCCCTGACTTATAACTTTTGGGTGTCAATGGTTTCCCCCCCCCCTTCACAACTGGTAAGATTTCGCATTTATAATGCAGCGAAGGGGGTGGGGGGGTTGGTCCTCCATACTAAAATGTTATGAGCCCTTTTTTCTGAGCTTTTAAAATAGTGTCGTGTCTTTTTGCGGTTTTTTTTCTTTTGCGTCCAGACAAACACAAGTCAGGCAACACAGGTATCTGATATGACTGGACTAACCCTTTCGAGTCCAAACAGTTGGAAATTGTCCTCCATAAAACTCTATCCAAAATCCCCACGTGAGACAGTTTTGAGCTATGCCGTAGTTGGATCGATACGTGGTCGTCCTTTCGGTTCGAGCTAAACCTTCTAGAACAGCCTCTTGTGTCCTCTCCTCCTCCTGGGATGTCATGGACACGAACATCCCTTTTTCACTTCTTGCTTCGATCCTTCGGTCTTTTCGTCGTCATTCTCCAGCGCATCTACAAACTCTCTGCCGGGATGGTCATTATTTTTCATTCCAGTCCATCCTGTTGATCTTCAGTATCTTCTACAGCTTCTACTTCTACCCTACCTTCTTCCCGTCACATGTCGGTTGTCTTTTTTACTGGAGAAATCGTGTTTCGGGTTGGTTATTACGTCATCTCTCTGCAGTATTATCAAAAAGCCCCATCTACCACACCCCGATCCGAAAAAAAAAAAAAAAGACTAAGTCAACCCAGACAAAAACACCGTACACATGCTTTTTTTATTTGACAGACCGGCGAGAAGACCTGGTAGCTACTGATACTGACGGCAAAGTCATGTATACAAAACGTAAAAATAATCAGGTATCTCTCATTAGTCGCCTACACTGCACCCGGATCACAGGTTCCCTGTCAATCATCATATTTATTACTATACATACACGAATATAGTTCTGATGCTGTTTTTACGTGAAAGTGGTCACACACACCACACACACACACACACACACACACACACACACACCACACACACACACACACACAACATATACACACGAGGGCGCGCACACACGCACGCACGCACACACACACACACACACACACACGCACGCACACACACACACACACACACACACACACACACCAACACACACACACACACAACACACACCCACAAACGCGCGCGCGCTCCAATCACAACAACAGATTCACATGTATCAGTGAGAGAGAACGAACGAACGAACGAACGAACAAATTTTAATGATAGGCCAATCATGACACTAAAATACAATGGAAAAGCAAAAATATATCATCAAATGAATCAAAAACATCAAACATCGTACAAGAAGTGGTTTCTAGTATTAAAGGCTTTAGATATATACACAGCAAGAGATTTACATATTCTGACATCTGAGAGTAATAAAGTCAATTTGAATGCATTTGGATGACTATGGTATTTGGCTGGGATAAAGGTTTTCCGTAAAGAACTGTATTTATCACACACTAGTATAAAAAATGCAGCTCAGATTCTTCAATGCCAGGACAAAATGGACAATCTTTATTTATTCTTGTAACTGAGAATCTAGACTTATGAATTCTTAGTTTGTGAAACTCCAAGTCTATTCTTGTCAAGTATTTTCTAAGAGATGGATTTTTTTTATTCTAAACAAATATTCTGGAACATCATAGAGTTGTCGAAAGGAAGAGTAGAACTGAAATCTTTCTTTTGAGTTAATAGCAGCGTCTAAGTCTTGTAAACAGCAGTCAACAAGTCTTTGTTTAAAGGCATGCACAAAACATTTAACATTTTCCCCCTTGATTTTCCCCACACAAATCCAAAACCATATTTATATAATGTCAAACATATATTGCTTACCCAGTTCCTTTTGCCCTTATAATGCAGACTACATAACATTTTATAAGATTTTCTTGGGATACGGTTATCCTCCATACGGGTTAATTTCAGCCAGTATTTTTACACATTTTATTAAAGTCTGAATATATAACGGGTATCTGCCAGTTTCGGAATATATAAGTGCACTTGGTGTGTGAACACTTACATTCAGAAGACGTTTAATAGCTAAAAGGTGTACTCTTTCAATTATAGTATGGTTTGCAGTTTAAACCCCAAACTTCAGCGCCATATGTTAAAATTGGCTGGATCTGGCTGTCAAAAAATTTTGAAGAAAAGTTTTGGATTGTTTTCGCCTAGAGACCACAAAAATTTCAAAATACTAAAAACACATTTTTTTAGCTTTGAGCGCCTTTTCCTCCAAAGAATATGAAAAAGTTAAACCGGTAGAAAGAATGACACCTAAGTATTTATACTCATTCACAACTTGCAATTGTATACCATTGTGAAACCATTTTTTCTCGTGAGGCAACATGCCCTCCTTTACGAAATATTATAATTTTAGATTTTTTTTCTCATTCACGATCAGTCCTAGTTTATTGGCAGTGTAGTTAATATATCTAGTTGTTTTTGAAGACCAATTACAGTATGGGAAAGGAGAACAACGTCATCAGCAAAAAGCATAATAAGAATGTTAAGAATATCGGGGAATAAGCTTATTCCATGTTTTCCAGATAGTGCAACGTCATTTGCGAGTTCATTTTATGAATAACGAAAATAAAATAGGGCTACAGTTGTCACCTTGTTTCAAACCACGAGGACACATAAAGGCTTCAGTAAAATCACTGTTTGCCCGAACTCTAGCTTTAAACAACTTGGTACATACTTTTGATAGCATGATGCATTTACCTTGCACACCATTTTTTATTCAGTATTAACCACAATTTATTTCTATTCACTAGATCGAAGGCTTTTTTAAAGTCGATAAATGCGGCATAGAGCTTTTTTGCCAGAAGATAACTGTTTCTGTACAAGTGATACTAAAGTAAATATATGGTCGACTGTGCTATAACTCTTCCTGAATCCTGCCTGCGACTCACTGATTACATTATTTTTTTCGACCCACTCTGTAAGACGTTTTGTTCAGAACATAGGTGTATAATTTGCCACTTATATTTAACAATGAGATGCCTCGGTAATTGTCAGGAAAATTAGCATTACCTTTTTTATGCAGAGGATGTATGATTGCTTCTGACCACATGAGTGGAAATGTCCCGGAATCAAACAGTCTATTGAAAATTTGGTCAAAAAAGAAACGACTACCGGAGGAGCATACTTGTGTAAAATTCAGCACTAAATCCATCGGTTCCAGCAGCTTTACCATTCCGAAGTGATCGTACTGCATTTTTAACCTCTAATTCTGTTATTTCCCAGTCTAGGGTGGAAGTATCCACATTACAGCAGAAACTAGTTTCATATTATTATTGTTGGTCATATGATTAGCTGAAGGTACAGAATAATCGTTGATTCCAGAACATAGTTCGTTTTCCTGTTCAAAGTCGTTATAAACTTTGTGAAAGTGATTGTACCATTCTTCAATTGTGATGGAGCTTTCTGGTGCTTTGGTACCTACCTTTGACTTAATAGTCCCCCAGAATTTCTTGGGATCATTTTTATTTGTCTCAAGAGTAGCCAGTATACGTAATTTATCTTCTTTTTGTTTTCTAACAAGCACTGTTTGTATTATTCTTCGTTTATTAGTGTACGTAAGCCTCAGTTCCTCGACCTGTATTGCGTTCTTGCAATAGGTAAAATTTTTCAAGGATTGCAATAAGTCTGATCTTTCATTTCGACATTCACTATCGAACCAGGAATTGTTGTTCTTTTTGCACCATAACAATATGTTTTTTCATACACTGGCCTGCAAGAGTCAAACATTCGTAAAATTTATTCAATGCCAGGTTGACACATCAGTAGTCATCAGAATTACAGCTTCGTTTAAAATATCTAGTATCTCCTGTGACTTGAAGGCCTGTTGATATTCATCCAAACGATCCTTGTTCCAAATGAACCCTTGGATGACACGTTTTTACAGATTTATTTTGAATGTATTTTTACATTTCTTGGTAAGTTTAATCTTAATTCAATAGGTAAATGTTTAGATTCAGCAATGTTGAGCACTCTCATGCTTAGAGCATGTTCAAAAAGGCACCTTGAAATCAAAAAATAATCTATGATACTTGCCCCATTATGTGCTATATATGTATAGTCTCCGTGCGGATCAACTGAGGTAACACCATTTAGAATTATCAATGAAAATTCTTCACATAATTTCAATAGGTAACATCCAAATTCATTCATCATTTCATCTTTGGAGTTTCTAAGATATGCTTCTTCATCTTCTTCAATATTATTGTCATCATCGTTCCAAACATTAGTGTCAGGGAGAGTGATTTCCCTAGCGTTTGATTTACCTGTCCTGGCATTAAAATCTCCCATAATAATGAAAGGTAATTCTCCATACTGCTCAAAAATATCGAGAAGACAGTGTTCAAACAGATATATTCCATTTCTTATTTCTGTATCTAAATAATACGGGCTTGATGCTGGGGGAACATAAATGCCTAACAATATAGGTGTCGATAGGTAAGCCACCAAACTGTTCAGATAGTTTCACAGCAATACAGTTTATCACATTCCAATGGAATGCGTTCAACAAATCTAGAAATTGTCTTTTTTTACCATAAGAACAACACCACCAGATAGACGGGCTGTCACAGCATCAGATAATTTCAATCCAGGTGACACAAAAATTTCAAAAGAAGGAAATAGATGTGAAGGGAAATAGGTCGCAAAAGTTTCTGACAAAAATACGATTTCATATTTTACAGAATAATAACTGTAATCAATGGAGGTTGGTATACAGAACTCAAACCTTCTATATTGTATCAGTGAGAGAGAGAGAGAGAGAGAGAGAGAGAGAGAGAGAGAGAGAGATCTGGAGAGATGGACCGGAGAGAGAGAGACCCAAACGGAGAGCGGAAATGGAATTTACAATGAACACACAGCGCTGGATTGAATCTTCTGACGTGATGCACGGTAGGACGAGTAAAAGAGAGATGTGGGATAGAAGAAGAATGCGCAAGGAAGGCGGGACACGAAGATCTATGTGCGGATCAGAATGCAAGAAAAAGAATATCACAAAAAGAATTATCATAGAGTTTAATAAAGACAAGAGCTGAAGAAAAAGAACACATGAGAAAACAAGCTAAAAGGAGACATATGACAATGGGTGAGAAACCATATTAGGGAGCACACGTTCGTATCACCATGGATCGTTTTGTTGTTGTTTTGTGTTAGATAGTCTGTTACAGCCGAGTAAGCTCTGGTGTTCATCTAGTCCACTGTGGTCTCTGTTACGGATGGATGAAATTCGAATCTATTCCGTAGCACACAGTCTAAATAGACTACTAGTTTTCCTTGTTGTGTCAACGTTAAGAGGTTAGAACCATGTTACTGATTTAACTACATTGTCAAATTATTTGAAATATTTTGGTTAATAAGTGATTCGAGTATAATGCACAGGAAAGGAGCTGTATATTTTGTGCCAAAATGTATTAATGCCCCCCCCCCCCCCCCCCTCAACACACACACACACACCACACACACACACACACACACACACACACACACACACACCTCCCTATCCCCTTTCTTCTAATGTAGAGAATGTTTTTGCTTTACATTCCAGTGTGGCTTTCTAATGACGGCGTACATCGAGAGTAGGTTTTCATTCGCGTGTTCAGTATGTAATGTATTGTACAAAAGATGCAAAGCATATTTTTACGACGTAATATATGCTAAATAGTTTTCTAATATACAGCTGTTCGCTGACTTCTTTTGTATGCAGTTGCAAAGTTCAACGCCCACGTTGCGCCAATTGGATTAAGATAAGTGACTGCTCGTTCAATTTCGTTGTCCTACGCGTTGTGTACCCTGCCTGCAAAAAAAAGGCCTAAGAGGTCGAAAAGTTTCTCGACGTTTTTTTTTTTTTTTCTTCTTTTTTTATTTTTTATCTTTTTTTTTTTTTTTTTTTTTTGGGGGGGGGGGGGGGGGGGGGGGGGGGGGGGGGGGGGGGGGGGAGGGGGGCGGAGCTTTATGATGTTCTTTTTAATTTCTTTCGTATTGCTGTATGCCTCTTTCTACGCATGAAAGGAAGCAAATGTTGGATTAACAAGTCACATTTTCTGACCGGGGAAGGAAATCTAACTTACCTCTGGTGCCTGCATTATCTGATCAACTATTTTGCATGATGATGATGTTCATCAGCAGCATTATCACAACCACCGTCATTTTCATCATCATAATCATCATCATTATCATTATTAAGAGGGAGTTAGTCCCTACTCGTTGGCCGTGGCCAGAAGGACTGGAAGACTGCTGCTGAAGTTCCTTCCTTGGCCTGGCTGATTCAGACATACTGTAAATCCACCTGTACTAGCCATACTGGACCTGAGAACCTGGCACATGCTGTAATACGTCAAGGAAAAATAGGTGATCGTCACACAATAGTTCTGAATGACCGCGTGAAGATACGCTTAGTACGGGTGTGTGTAGAAATGGGGGTGGGTGGGGGATAGGGGGGTGGGAGTATATAAGGCGCTGCACAAGTTCCATTACCGATGTCCTGAATACTTTCTAAAAAAAAAAAATGGTCATGCTGAACATACTCACCCCGCCTATTTCCCTGGAAAGTTCCTATGTAGTATCTCGTATCTTTCGGCTGGTCCTATGTGATTTGCTGGCTTTAAGGAGGAGTTAAGAAGCTTGGCATGCGAATGGATAATACTTGGATGGTCAGTCCTGACGTAGTGCCATACGTTGGTGTGTGTGTGCTTGGGGGTGAAAGTCATAAGAGAGAAAAAGAATGCGCTTGGTCACTCCCGTTACACAAGGAATAAGCAATGGGACAGTTGTGTGTAACAGTCGGGAGCTGGAATGCAAGCACAATGTTTCAGATACAACAGGTCTCCGGAATGATGTGGCCTTACAGGTAAGCGTGCGCAACACACACCACACCACGCACACACGCACGCACACACTGCAGCACGCACACACGCACACAACACGCACCCACACACACACACACACACCACACACACACACACACACACACACACACACACACACACCCCACACACACAGACGCATACCTGCATGTAAGCATATATACACACACATGAACGCAGGCGCACATGCCACAGAGAGAGAGTAGAGAGAGAGAGAGAGAGAGAGAGAGAGAGAGAGAGAGAGAGACAGAGACAAGAGAGACAGAGAGAGACAGAGAGAGTTAACAATCTAGGGCGATAGAATAAACTGAACCCAGATGGAAAGACCGTCCAAGGAAAGATGACATAGATCCGTACATCCCCCATCCATACAAAAAAAAAAAAAAGAAAAAAAAGAAAACAAAAAAAAAAAGGAAAAAAAAAAAAGGAAAATGAACTCACTGCACTACACGCTAAGCAGAGATGAAGCGAACGAGGACGGGGCAAGGACAGTGATGTGTATTAGCGCAGACAGACCTGGGCTAGCAGGAGCAGAGGTATGGAGGAGAGACAGGAAAGGGGGAGAGGAGGAGTGGTGAGGAGAGAGCGCAGTTCACTGACGACAGCGCGCAAGAGAGATAATTGAAACAGAGCGATCGAATATCCCGCATGGATTGAATCGAGGGGAATGCCTGCAAAAAAAGGTCAGTGGGTTGAACGAGAAGAGTAAGGGAATGAAGATGGACAGTGGTAGAGTCGTACGAGGGTAGGGTTGGGGGTTGAGAGATGAGAGAGAGAGAGAGAGAGAGGAGAGAGGGAGAGAGAGAGACGAGAGAGAGAGAGAGAGAACGCTATTAGAAAGCGAACATGACCGGTTTGCATGAAGAGTTTGCATTTCCCCCCCCCCACATTGAAGGTCTGATCTTCAAAGTGCATAAGACAGATCTTCTACATGAGTCAGTTACATGTGGCTGCTTGCACGGATAAAAAGAAGCTGGTGGAATGAGAAAGAAAGCATTGTGAATGGACCCTCAGGTAACCATTACTTACGCTTATACATCTGAAATATATAAACAATTACCCGTTTTAAATGGGGTAAGAGAACGTAGAACCGGATGGGGAGTCGGGTTGCTGAACGGGGGGGGGGGGAATTTCACTGATGTTCCAGAAGAGACGTTGGACTGGTTTGGGCCGAACCTCATCTATGGTGAGTATGGCGTTGGTGGGGGGTGGTGTTGAAGTGCTTTTGGGGGAGTGGTGTGTGGGGGGGGGATACGTACGTTGTGGTGAGGGGTGGGGGGGGGTGGGGGTGTGTGGGGGTGGGGGGGGGGGGGGTGGATGGGGGTGGGGGGGGGGGGTTTTGTGGGGGGGTCTGCGTCTTTGGGGGGGGGGGAGTGTGGGTTCTGGGTGGTTTGGGTGGTTGGGTGTTGGTGTGAGAGGGTAGCTGGGTGGGGGGGGTGGGTCTGTATTACTTGAGCTTTGTGGTGCCGGGTTGGTTTCATGGGTGGTCGAGATGGTGGATTATAATTGCGATTATGTGTTGGATAAGGGTACTGGGTGGGTGTCAGAGTGCGGGGGGTAGTACCAGGTGAAGTGGAGTGGGCGGGGGGAGGGGGGGAAGTGGTATGGGGGATGGGGTTGGGGGGGAAGGGGTAGGGGGGGTGTGGGGGAGTGGGGGGGGTGGGGGGGGGTGGTCAGCAGGGGCGCGGGGGGTGGGAGGGGGGGGGGGGGGGTGGGCGGGGTTGAATCGGGGGGGGGGGGGGGCGGGGGGGTGGGGGTGTTGATTCTGCCCTCCGAGATCTTGGATTTGTGTGGTGTGTTGTTGTGGTGGAATAGGGGTGAAGGCGAGCGGCGATTAGTTAGCGAAAGAATAGAGGATGGGCGTTGGTGAGAGTTGGCAGTATAGCGAGCGTTGGCACTTTCGTTTTGGAGGGGGCATTTTGTTTAGAGTGTGTGTGAGTTTAGGACGTTGCATATACTGGTGTCTAGAGTTTTTGTTTGTTTTTGCGTGTGGTTGTAGTGTCTGTGAGTCTTCGGTTTGAGATATTCTCTGTTTTGGGATGTTCTTTTGGGGGTGGTGGCAGGAAGGGCACCTCTGGTTGTGAGTGTTTGGGGTTTTGTTGGGGGGGTGGGTTGAAGTTTGGTAGGTGGGGCGGTATGGTGATCGGAGGGGATTGGGGGGTTGGTTTGGGGGGGGTGTGAGGGAGCTGGCGGGTTGTGTTTGGTTCGGCAGGGTGTGTGGGGTCAGAGGTGGGGTGGTTTTGGTTGAGTTCTTTTGGTGGGTGTGCTTTGTGTGTAATGGGAGTGGTGGGTTTGGGGTGCGTGGTAGCATGGATGTCCTGGCGTGGGAGGTTGGGGTAATGGGGGTGGGGGGAGGGTGTTAATGATGTGTTGGTTTGGTCCTGACGGCCTGTGGTTGGGGGGTGTGGGGTGGTATGTGTTTTTTCCGTTAACCGCGCTCCCGACCTCATATTCCATTCTTTTCCAAACCTATATAAATTGAGCAAATACCGTCCTCCAACTGACCCTGCACACCGTTCCTGTTTGTTTTTCTTTAAGCACCCCCCACCTCTCCCTACCACATCTTTCCTCCCTTATAAACTAATTTCCCCCCCCCCCTCCCACCTTCCCCCTCTCTCCCTTTGGTCCTAATATTCTCTCTTCTCTTCCGGCCCTTCCTCTTCCCGCCCCCTTCTCCCCCCCCGTCCCCCCCTTTTTCCCCCTCTTGCCCCCCCGAATAATACCACAACCATGTCTGGTAATAATCTGGTTCTCAATCATTATTGGTTGATAGGGGGCGGTCCAAATGATTTTGTACGTTCGGGCACCCTTTTAACAAAGACTAAATACCGAATCCTCCTGTATTTCCGGCATACTAGATCCCTCCGCAACTTGCTTATTAACAGAACATGTGTGTTTCAGAAATTTTGTTGTACGCGAAATATCGTCACCAGGCTCAGTCCTCCAGGGTGGTACAAGAGGAGTTTTCTCTGGCTCTGAATGCAGGTGGGAGACAGTGCTTCGTCCTGGGTCCTTCTGGGTGCTCTGGTTGGGGTCTGGGTAGGGTGGGTCTCTGGGTCCTCCCAGCACCTTCGTGTGTTTCTTTTTCTTCAGAATATGTGGTGTTTCAAATTTGTTTGGACAAACAAAAATGATAAAATTAAAAGGAAAATATCAGTACAGTAATATACAAAATGGACGGGTAGGTATACCCGACCTGAAATGTGCATCAGCTCCATTAAACATCGCCCTGATAAGGGAAAGAAAGCGTACATGTATAATTGTAAGTGGAAAAAATAATATTACATTCATTATGTCACACGAAATAGGTAATACACGTTGCATATGGTCCTGATAGAGTTGTTGAAAACAACATTCTTAACACATTTTGGAAGGGTGTGTTTTTCAAACATATCAAAGCTTCTGGCACAAACAGGTAGAATTATACGAAAGTTCAGATTTTAGCCACTGAACCTGTTGTTTTTGTAATGAGATTTTATTTGTAAAGTGGGAGAATAAAACTTTTTTTTTTATTTTTTTTTTTTTTTTTTAAGAAAAGAGGATGGATACAGAAATATGATTTTTATTTAAACATTTACTCAACGAGGATGGTAATTTTGTAAGGCCAAACATGAACTGTCAGAAAAAAAAACAGGGATTTCAGGTCAATTTTCTCAATTATGTGTAAGCTGCGGTGCGTTCGATTCAAGCTTACGCAACTTTAAAGAAGGACTGAATATTAGATAGTAAACACTTGCAATGTTAAAATAAAACTTTAGCACTTCAAGAACAAAATTGTACTGTTTACTAAGGAACACGTACTCATACGATATTGGGGGGGGTATGGTGGAATCCAATGAATGTTTTAACATAAGCGCCTTTGTCAAGTGGGGAACAAACGTCTGACATATACCATATGACTTGATAGGAGGTACTGAAAAAGATTAAGAAAAAATTTAAGGAACACAACTGAAGTGGTTCAAAATTAAAACATGCCACGGAATTTTGGTGACAAATAGGTGCTGGAAAACTGTGACAAAGTGTTGAAACATTAGGACTACAAGAAAACTAATGGTCATATTATGTACTATATGTATGCATATGTATGTGTGTATTAATATATATATATATATATATATATATATATATATATATATATATATATATATATATATATATAGATGTATATATATATATGTATGTATGATATATATCCTATTATATATATATATATATATATATATATATATATATATATATATATATATATAATTGACCTAATAAATTCCAAGGATAAGTAACCGAGCACCATTCCAGCAACTTACAGAGCAGCTTGGTGTTGCAAAGACTGCAAAGAAATAATCAGTTTATAAAACAAAGCTTGCTCTTATGTCTTAGAGTGAAGAAATAGAGGGAGATAAGCATTCAGATCTGCAGTGGCAGTTAATTCTGTCTAACTTACAGTATGTGCTTGAGAGGGTGAGTGGGGAATAATAGATGCTTCTCAAATGAGTCTTCAGCAAGCTTATAGTCTCCAAGGGGACGGGAGACACTCTCCAAAGGGAGAAAGAAACTCACTAACATATAGCTCATGGTCAGATATCGTATTTCGAAACCTGAGTTGTTTCTCCTCAGTGACGCCCGCGGCAGAAAAAGTGGTAACTTAACTCCTCTGCCTTTTCAGTTTATAAGAAAGAATGCTATCCCAGAAAAAGCAAAAGGCCCTGGTGTGCCAATACCGTAGTATGTTTGTAAAGTTTTCAAAAAAAAAAAAAACAATGGATAACTACCTGTATCTTTTTGTGTACTATTTAAAGTCACCCGTGGCCTTGGAGCCTCGAAAGAATAAATGTGTGATTAAAGTGTGTCTGTACGATGTCATTTCTTCGAATGCCATACTTCGATGGAGTCGCTGATGGGGGGAGGGTATTTTTTGTTGTTTTCGATTGATTGTGACCTTTGTAACTGAAAGGAAATAAAAGAGCTCTTCAAGAGAAGAAAAGAAAGAAAATAAACAAGAAATTCTGTAGACGCCAAACACCCTCTCGTCAATATTACTTGCAGAAAAAAAAAGGACAGCCAAACAAGCAAATTCAGTGATTATATTCACTGTAACTCATGTCCATGAAATCCATTGACATCACATCATAGAATCTCTGCTATTTTTTCAACAGGTCCTGTGAGTTCAAAAGGCATTGTCTATTGCAACGAGAAAGCAAAGCTTGCTTTTTAAACCATACCAGTGTGCAGAGGCACAGATTCCTAACTCAGCTCACTGTTTGATGCTCTCGGCAAACGTGCTTCAGAGACGTAGGGGAGTAGTGATTTATGGTCGAACTGATAGCAGCAATGACAGTGAGCTCTAAATGCCTGCACCCTTGCAAAATAAACACGAATAAAATCAGTTTACTGTGAAGTAGGCAAAGTCATCACTGTTAAATTCAAAGGAAAGAGTCCGATAGCCAGATCGATCATTGTACAGTGTAAGACAGACTGACAGATCCACTGTGCAACATGAAGCAAACTCCTTCTTGTACACTGTGAGCAGGCTGTCTCTCTGCTGTGTAGGATGAAGCAGAACAGAAACCATTGAAAAACCTGATTACTTTACAAGTGTGAAGAAGACTCACGCTATGCAGTGTGAAGTAGACACAATGCATCCTTCATAGTCTGAAACCGACCCCCACCACACACACACACACACACACACACACACACACACACACACCCACACAACTATGTCCTGTCTGTCTGCCTGACTGTCTGTCTATCTGTCTGTCCTTTCTTTCTGTCTCTCTCTCTCTCGCTCTCTCTCTCTCTCTCATCTCACTCTCCGTCTCTCTCTCACACAACACACACACACACCACACACACCACACACACACACACACACACAACACGCACTCTCTCTCTCTCTCTCTCTCTCTCTCTCTCTCGTCCTCTCTCTGCCTCTCTCTCTGTCTCTGCGTCTCTCGTGTAAGAGATAGGACAGAAAGACTTCTCTCACGTGTCGAGGCTCTCTCTCTGAGTCTCTCAGACACACAGAGACATTATAGACGGACACACACAGACAGATAGACAGACCAGAGAGATAGACTCTCTCTCTTCTCTAGAGAAGAATACTCTGAGATGAGGTACATATCTCCCTCTTTCCTCTAAGAGAAACTTGAGTGTGTGTGTGTGTGGGTGGGAGGGACAGGGGGACAGACAGACAGAGACAGGGACAGACGGCAGAGATTAGAATGTCTGACAACAGACAGGTCACGATAGACGGACAGACAGACAGATATACAGACAGAGAGATAGACAGACAGAGACAGAGGAGGCAGCATAATACGTGAGAGAGGGACAGATGGATCATGATTTGTATGATGCAAACTTGAATTGATACGTGGTGGTGGAAATAGACACAAATACACAACACACAGACACAGGGTGGGGGGGGGGGGGGGGGGGGGGGGGGGGGGGGGGGGGGGGCAAACAGAGTTTGGATGTCTGACACTAGGTCACAAGTGAGTACCTTAAACAATTAGCTATCTGGAATACACATGATCGCATGCAACCACGCAATCTACTATTCATCCTATCATTGATCCACCTATTAGGGTACGTGAAAAAATGGAATAGACACAAATACACAAACACAGACAAAGAAACAGACTCCCCCCTCTCTCTCTCTCTCACACACACACACACACACACACACACACACCACACACACACCACACACACACGCACACACTCATAATGCACACCGAAGCACAACACGCACGCACTCACGTACGTTCGCGCGCACGGTTTGGAAATGACATTACAAGGACCACATGCCGTTGTATTGAATCTTCTGGAGTGCTGGACGGTGATGGAACAAGGCCAGGGGAATGGGATGGAAGGTGTAGATGTAAAGGGATGGGGAACAAAGGGAAAAGAAGGTGGACAAAAAAAATGAAACATGACTAACTTCAAATAGAAATGAATGAAAAGAAGATTGGTAAAGAATATTAACTAAAGGAAAATCGAATGAAAACGATAAGGGTATGTGACGATACATGAGAAACCAGATCGGTCAGATCACGTCGGTA